>BQNB010002277.1:0-126940 GCA_026074375.1 Tanacetum coccineum | reverse complement strand
CAGATTTGGACTTATTATTCTCCTGATTTTCTAACATCTCAGATGAATTCACAAAGCTTTCTACTGCAGGAGAAGCTGCAGTAAAAGAAGCTGCAGTAAAAGAAGCTGCATTATATCCTAGTCCATATTTAAATTTGTCAATAACTTGACTTTCCAGCAAATTATTCAAAGATTTAGATGAATTTTGAAACTTCTATAATGTTAGTTTTAACTCATCTCTTTATTTTGCTTTTCCAATTTCTTTTTGTTTTCAACTAAAGCATTATCTCTTAGTTTAACTTCAAGATTTAAAACATTAATGCTCTCTTCAAACACAACCTCATTTTTCTTATAGTGAGCTAGTCTAGCTTCCACTGATTCTAAACCTGCTTTATAAGATACTAAATTAAATTGAGAATTTTTGTAATCAGAAGACAAACTATCATATTATTCTTTGAGCGTAGCATAAGCTTTTACACATGATTTAGAATAAGAATCTACCTCAGAATCTGAACTAGAAGAACTTCCTGAAGATGTATGTGCCATCAATGAAAAGTTTGTAGGATGCTCTTCTTCAACTTGGTAGCTCCAATTATACCCTCCAATTCCATCTTGAGCAACCAAGGCATTTTCAGTGGGAGTTTCTATTGTCACAGTTCTTTTATTAATATCTCTTCCTCTGTTTTCTTAATTTCTATGAGATCTACGTTCTCTTGCAAAGTGATCATATTTATGACAATTGTAGCACTCTACTTTAGACCTATCAAATCCAAATCTTTAACCATTTACATCCAGCCTCCTAGCTTTAATTATCAGCATGGCCATCTCCCATTGTAAATCCATTTCTTCTAGGTCATCAGGATCAATTTGTTCTAGATCCTCTTGTGCAAGTTGAGGAGAATTGGGCCGACTAGCTAGGAAAGCACATATCACATCATCACTAAGGTTGTCTCCAGATGTAGGATTACTTTGAGTATGAGCAGCACTAACTCCATAAGTAGTGTTATCTGCTTCATTTGTGTTGGTATTGCTGTTAGTGCTGTTGGAGGACACAAAAGCTATATTTTGTGGATTTTGACTTGTATTTGATGATCCTGAGATTTCATGTTCATATATCTTCAAGTTGTTGTATAAGTCATCCAAACTGATGGTCTCTATTTCCTGTTTGTTCCTCCATATCAAAGCATGAGTCTTCCATTCAGATGGAAGACTTCTCAATAGTTTTAAGTTCATGTCCTCTTGTGTAATAACTTCGCCTTGAATCTCCAACTGACTAATAAGTTTTTGCAACCTATCAAAAGTTTGATCCATTATCTCTAAACTTAATCGATCCTGCTAAGTTTGCAATATTGTTGCTTGAGAGAGTTTTCTGAATCTTTCTTGGATACCTTGTTTTCCTCCGATACCTCTTCTCAATGGCTTCTATGAGCAATTTTTGCATCTTTATATGGTATAGAACATTAGTTGATCTTTTTTTTGGGAATGTTAATCTATTGACTTAGCTTTCTTCTCATTCATCGCTGTCCTGGCTTTTTTCTGTAGTAGTGGTTTCATTATTCCCTGACAACTTCTCTAACAGTTTCTTTAGCACTTTGTTACCATTCAGAATTACTTCCTAGAAGGAGTAATCAACCATGAGAAAGTATTGTTCTATCCTCATTAACTATAGATCATGTTCTCCTGGGTTGAGGATAGGGAGTCTTGCAGTCAGAGTTGTAGAAGTATTTCCTGCCTCCATTTTATTACAAAGAATTAGATCTAGTATGTGTTGTTTGTTTCTTCTTATTTAAAGCTTTTACTACAACCTTGATTACCTCTGTTGATCTAATGAACTATCTTGAACTTCCTTAGAGCTTGATGTAAGGTTTAGTATCCTTGGATAAATCCAAAGGGCACTAAGACTGAAACTTTGGTGTATGATATAAACTTTGCGGAGAATCTAGTTTATACACTAAGTAAGAAATAAAGAAAAGTTATGTTTGAGAATATAGTAATACAACCAAAACAATAAGCTTCGATATATTAATACGACTATTCTTTGACAGTGTTAGAGTTTACAACCTTGAAGCTATGAATACTATGAAAGACTGATATGATGTGATGTGTATTTCTCTAACTATGTCGTAGGGCTCCTTTTATGCACTAAAGAAACCCTAATGGGCTTACAAAACGCGTATAATGATAATGCATATCTATTCTTAATTTAACGTATGCATATCATAATAGCAGTATTAACTATATAAGACTAACAGTACTAACTATACTTGCAGTATTAATAAAGTACTAGCAGTACTAACTACTTAGTCTGTTTTCTTCAATCTTTAGCAGCAACATCAATTCTGAACTAGCAGTAGTAAATTAGCACCAGCAGTAGTAACTTAGAATTCTCAACACCAAGTGAACAAAATCACTACCCCATGTGAAATCTGAAGTGGTGCCTATGAAACTCAGTGTTGCATGGAAAACCCCGAACAAGCCTTCGTTGAATGCATCCTCACGTACCGATGAAGCGGGAGGTAAGTGGTATACCTTTAAGCCAGATAAAAACAATCTTGGTGACACCTATAATCCATCATGGAGAAGTCACTCGAACCTTAGGTGGAGACAACCTCAAAACTTCCAAAATAATCTCTCAAACCTACCTAACTGGTTCTAACCTAACGGTTCGATCCCGAACCATCCCTTTAACAACCGTCCTCAAAATTTCAATAATCAATCAAATATAAGGTCGGTTTTCGAATTCTTGGAATTTCTAGTCCTAGACTGTTTATTGTTTGTAGCCGATTTCAAAAAAACAGCAAAGGAGTGACCAACATAAATTGACCTATGCTAAAGGCCATCCACCGCGCAATAGCAGACCTACTGCCTAGTAATACGGTTTAAAACACATAATTGGGGACCATCCGTTCCGTCTGCTCCGTTACTACCCAACAATGGAACTCGCAATGCTCACTCAAATTCCATGGTTCGATTAAACACATCAAATCCACCCCAGGCAAACCCAAAGAATTTAAGTTAATGCTCGGATGTCGAATCTTAAGAGACAACTCCAGAGACACTAAACTTAACCCATACCATAACCCCAATCCATTCACTCATCGCACTGGACAAGTACGAAAAACTAAAATCGTTGCTCGAATCGCTCGGATTTGTCCCCAATCTCTAATACGAAATTTTATCTACTTTAAATAGGATGTGTTGATGAAGTATGTTCATCAAGATTATACGAGATGATGTACCCCAAAATAGGATCCCATGAAAGTAGAAAGGGGGGTAACAACTGAAGAACAGTAGTGGGAGTAGTACTTCGACGCTTTTCTCCGACTAGAGATGAACTTAACCTACCATAGCTACTATTGAAGTGGCCAATCCCTTCAATATTTCTTAGAAACTCTATCATTACAGAAGGATGCCCCTACAACCTTAAGATCCCATACAATATTGGACACGTGCATATCAAAAAGGCTTACATTCACCTCAACTCTCCTCTTAACATCATGACCCGAATGATGTATAGCTGGATCATGAGAATAAAACTTAACCCTAGGGAAGATGCAAATGGAGGAATTAGCAATTTCACGGGTAGGATCAAAAGAATGCATGTCTTCGTTGGAAACTTCACCTATGTCATAGACTTCAAGATTATCGAGGATATTAGTTCAATTCTAGACCCTAGGTTGTCACAGGTGGTACTTGGCAAACCTTTTATAGAAATATCTAACATATTAGAGGGACCGATGAAGTTGTCTATAAGATGCCCCATAAGATCGAAGAATACGATTCCTTCTCAGACTTAGACAAAGAGCATACCAAATCAGTCTATCTTAGGAACGAAGAAGATAAGAGAAGAGGAGTAGAGTATGTAATGAGCAAGATACTAGGATTTTAGAAGGAATGCCTAGAGCTTGGACCCGAATACCTAACAGGGTAGATAACGAAGGAGAAGTCACGTAAGGACATGTGACTTCGAGTTTAGCTACAAGACTCGTTAATAAAGAAAAGCGCTTCTTAGGAGGCAACCAAATTTACTTTTCCCCTATATTAGGAGTGTCATGTGTGTTTTAATTCTTCACTATTTGTTTTATTATGTTTGAATTATCTGGTAATCATGCTTTGTATTGTCTTTAACCTTGTCTTAATTTCAATCAAAGGTATTTTGCAAACAATAAGTGTAGGGGAATTTATCCGACTTTTTAGCCAATATTCAAACATGTTAAATGAATTGTTTAAATTAATTCCCGTCAGTTTCGAGTCATATGATTGAATTGTTAAATCTCAGGTTTTATACAGGAACTAACTTATGGAATCAAGTGCAGGAAATTTTTCATCAAAAACAAAAATTTTGTTTTCACAGACGGTGGAGATGGCGTCACGATTAACAAGTGATGCCGTCACCACGACACCTGTGACGGGGTCACATCAACCCCGACGGCGTCAAATGCCCAGGTCCAGAAAACTTAAAAAGTTTTTAATTATTTGAAAATAAAATTGATGCAACATTTAATTATAGGTATTCGTCTGTATAAACCTACAAAACCTGATAAGTTTATCAATTTTTTCATCTATATATCGAGTCGAACCCTAAAAAATATTGTATATTGGTATAATCGCACATTTTATGCTTGGTATAGTTTTTCTGTCTTTGATTACTGGTTATATTTGATGAGAAGGAAGCTTGTAAGTTCTTAGAAGTTTCAATGGATGATTCACGGAGGTGATTTTTAACTAGTTATCGATGGTTCTTCTCCATTATTGAGTAAACCAGGGGAGTACTAGTTCTTTTCCTTGTTTTCTTTTCCCTTTAATTCATTTTTAACGGGTACTTCTAGAGAGCTTTAGGGACAATGATTTCAAAATAAGAATAGGGGGAAAATAAGCCTTAGAAACTATTCTTTCATTTGTCCATTTGTTTGTCCTTAAATAAGATGGGTTATTTATCAAATACATAGCTTAAAAGGGTGATTTTTGCCAATTTTTTTTTACGAACATTATACCAACGAAACCAGATATAACTAGCGGTCCCATGGATAGGAATTTGTGATGACTAACACAATAAACCCTTAAAAATTCCACCCCAAAAATGTTATGGTTCGCCTTAGATCTTAGAATTTGGGTACCTAGTCGGTACCCAGAGATTTTATCTTTACCCGGTTCGAGTAGTTAAGGATCCACCGTGAGACAGTACATGTGTCTATTCTTCTTTACAATTGTGTACGTGTGGTCTTCGCCACCTTTTCTAGAATGTCTGGTGTTATTAAAATTCATATGAGTGTACCGGTAGTATATTAAATTCTAGAACTTGTTTTAGTGATGCATCCCAAGACCGCAAAGTAAGTATTAAGATTTGCTTGATAAAAGGCATTAAGAACAACCCATGTTTTAAACCTTTAATTGTTTTATGCACTTTGGTCACCTCGATCATATAACCGCTCGTCTCTTAGGTCTTTACAACTTTTATCTTTGCCTATTACTTTTGTTCCTCGCACTCACCTTTAGTGCAGGATACACTAATTCACCCTCTCGAGCCATCATTTTTCATGGTTCTTGTAATTTTTCTGGTTAATCGCGGACTATTTAAGAAGAGATGGACACCCTTAAACCATTCGTTACACCAAAAAGCTTTAGTACCTTATCTGTACTCACACTTTAGTACATTATTGTGTCTAACCCAAGTTAATTATTGAGTATCTCGGTTGCTAAGCCCTTATCTTTGATAAATATAGTTTTAGGGTCAATTGGATTTATGGTAATATTATTTCGCGGAAGAATGGGGGAAGCAAAAGTAAGTCAATTTCCCCATATGTTTGTCAAATGATATACATGTATTTTGATCCACCGAAAACGGGTGATTGTTAGATTAGGTAATTAGCGAGCATGTAAAAGCTTAAGTGTCAGGGGTACGTGTTTGTTATAAACCCCATGTGATTTTTATGTCTTTCCAAAAAAAAAGAGAGATTAATGTCGAGATATGTAGAGTTTTGTACATCTTTTTCTAGTCTTGCTTTAGCAACCAAACCAGCGTTTTTGTAATCATAAAATAATTTGCTATACCTTCACTCAACATTCTCCGTAAAGTCACAACCCAACTCGTATCCCATCCGTTTCTGTTTATATTATATGTTATCTTCACACTTACACCACCATTAACTTTTAAAAGACCACATTTGATAGTAATGAATAATACTTGCACCTAGCAGTGGAGGTTTGATCCTTTACCAAGCCTATGGTAATTTATATGCTATGACAAGTAATGAGTGTGATTTTCCATTCCCCTATATGTTATAATTCATTATACACCCGAGTGAAAGAGAGAATCCCAAACACTTATGTGAGGTGCTAGTATATACTTTTCGTGCTTTTTATTACGAGGTCTAGAAGGTTGTGTTGTAGAATATTTTAAAATAGTAGGTAAAATGACCCCTCATACTGTTATTGTCCAGATAGAAAAGCCTATTTGCTTGAGGACAAGCAAATCCCAAGTGTAGGGGTATTTGATGAGGTGTCATTTTATACACTTTTTCGGGGTCGTTTAACCCCCAAAATCATGTGTTTATGCCCCAAAATAGGTACTTAATCATTCCTTTTCAGGTATTTCTCTTTTGGAAGACATTTAGATGAATTACACGTGACTTGGGCTCATTTGGAGAAGAAACAAACGAGATTACAAACCAACACCAAGACTCCTGAGGATTCTCACAGAGCCTGGAGATGGCGTCACAAACCATACACGACGCCGTCACAACTCATTAAGTGACGGTGTCACATATTTCAAGACAGCGTCAGCCCACGCCGACTCAAACTCAGATCTAGAAGATTCATTTTACAACGGCGTCATGACTAAAACGCTACGCCGTCGCGTCGATTTTCTTATATATACTAACCCGAATTTAGGGTTTTGAGTGTGTAACTTTAGAATAAAAAGAGGGTACGAACCGTAGTTTGTTTAGCAGCTATAGGAGACAATTTTAGGGCCTAAAAACACCTCTTTCAATTCATGTTTTAATCAAGTAAGGTTTACTTAATCATTCAATATGTCTATGTGTTGTGTGATTTATTGCTCTTGCTTTATTCTTAACATGCTTGGCTAAATCTCCTATTGTGTTTATTTATGATTGTATGAAACCTAGAATGTAGATCTTAGTGGTGTTGCTTCTTGTAATGGATGTGCAGGTTAGGTCTTAGAAAACCAGCTTTTGTCTGAATCACTATTGATATGTCTAGGGAAACGTGATTGTGTAGAAAGGATACCATCGGGTAACAGTCTTCATACTATCTTGCCCCCTAATATGGTTGATCCACTTTTAATGTATTTCACATGCACTTAGTAAACTCCTAAGGGTCGTGTAATAGTCTTCATACTACCTTGCATGTGCGTTGCTTTGCGCATACTAGAGACGGCCGGGTTCGTGTAATTGTTATGCTTAGGAAATAATTACATAGAATCATCACAAGTGTGACCAGGCAAAAAAAACTCTAAGATGAAGTAACTCTAGGGGTGTACTACATGATTAAATAGGCACAATATTTTATATTATTGTTTTTACCCATTAGTTTAGATTATTATTTAGTTTAAATAGATAAAACCAAACCATCTCTCATTTATATGATTTTGCCTATTTTCAGAAATAAACAAAAATACAAAAAGAATCTTCCCTCAAACCTTAAATTTCTGTTTAGACAGTGATCAGCCTTCCCAACTATTACCTCAATACGTGATCGATAAAAAACGCCGGAGTCTTGCCCATACTACACTACAATGATTAGGTGCACTGCGTTGGGAGTTGTAAAACTTCTCGTGTAGAAGTCCTACGACGACTGCACATCAGAAACCATAGTATATGCGGACTATGATCATGCGGGAGGGAGATTCTGTGGACTGAAAAATCATAGCGGTAATTTGCACCGTTTATGGATGTTGTTTAAACATCTTGGTTTTTGAGAAGACCAAAACCGCTCTTGCTATTTTCCACTACCATAGCCGATTATGTAAGTCGTCGGAAAGGCTGTCAAACAAGCACTATGGATTTAAAACAAGCTCTCGTAAGATTATGGCATTAGGTTAGATGACATTCCTATAATGGTTATGATAACAAAGGGGCCTATAGAATTAAATAAGAATCTTTTCCGTAAAAACTCTCTCATACAAAACACATAGGAGCTTCGCGTCACAATTTCCTTCGTGACAATGTGCAAAAGGAAAATTTTCCCATAGAAAAGATTTCATTCGGAAGATAAATTGCCTAATTTCTAACTAAACCTTAACGTGAGCCCTTCATTTACTTAGTCTGGGTCTAGGATTTGATTCGACACAAATTGATTTAAATAATTATTAGTATAGTCTCTTACTTTATAATTGATATAAAGGTACTTAAAAGTAAACAGGAACCACTAAACTACAATCAAACTAAATGCCCAAACATCGTATAAATTAGGAATATTTATTCGTCAGATGGGCGGCCCCATTAATTCTAACGGGGCGGTCCCCTTCAAAATTAAAGGGGACGGCATTGTATTAAGGGGAACGACATCTAACAGTAGATAAAAAGCTTTATTTTTTTCTTAAATCTGAGTCTAGGATTCTATTTTGCACAAATCAAAGATTGGGAATTCTTTAAAAGTTAATCTTTATACAATTACGTAACCTCGGTTTTGTCAAGGTTTAAGATTCTCTACTTAATGTATGTATATATATAAGTCCCAATCTATTTTTCCAAAATCCTTCTCACAACTAGGATCACTTGAAAAATCTGTTTTTATACATTGTTGATATATGCTAAAAACATTTTTCAAATCATGCATAATGAACTCGCACTTGTTGTCAAAATATATAATATTAATACATAATTGCGACACTATGTTTGAGGCAAAAATTAAATCAAGGAGAGCCTTGGATTATTTCTTAGGTTTTCTTATCTTAGAGTCGAAATAATATTTACACTACATTTGTTATAACACCCCGTGTTTTCAAGTCATTGACGACGTCGATAAATCTACTATTTATTTTTAGTATCGTACGCGTTTGCTTGTAATTTCATGTATTAAGTAAATCGTGGTTAGCTATAAATTTACGTTCAATGTATAGGGCACCAAACAAATAAAAGGGTTACATCATTCAAAGAATTACATAATTATTTTGAGAATATTTTGGTCATACTTCATTTTATTTTTATTGGTTACGTAAATTTATTACGTTTCGCGATAAAGTACGTTTAGACATACCCGGAACCACGTTAATTAATCTACGCTTCAACAAATACCCACGATTGTACCCAACACTCAAAGTTTTATTAAATTTATCCAAGTTAATATTACTTTACACTTTGTACATTAGGAAATAATCATGAACAAATTCTGGCAAGGCGTAAACACCTTTTATATAAAAGCTACAAGTTGTAACTTTAATATATGATACAAAATATTAAGTTAAGTGCAAAAGGCTTCTAGAAACCCTTCCCTCCCCCCTATCCCACGTGAACAACAACAATAATAGACATTAGACACACATTTTCTTCACCACTTGGTCTTGTACATCAACTAGTTATTAAACATAGCCATACCATGTTTCCTTTGACCAAATTAGTCTTCCTTAAGACCATGAAGTATGTCTTGGACTACTATTGCATTCTTTTGACCATCCTAGCTCTTATATATACAACTGTTCAAGAGAGATAACTCATAGATAGCAAAACACTTAGTGAAAGCTCAAAAACTCTCATAGTATCCTATAGGCCACACGACTCAAAACAACCCAATCTAAATAAATCCATACCAAATTTCCTTAAACCTATACAAGCCATTACACATCCATCCTAAGATATACTAGGATATTTTCCAAGCATGGTTTAACCATTTCAAGTGTTGAAGATAGAAAGAAAAATTAGGGTTTTCCAACCTAATCTGGGTTCTTCTTGTTTGCAAAGCTTGGTTTTAAAAATCTAAACAAGGGTTTAGATTGTATTTCTCATCATCATACATCACTTTAAGGTTATCTATAAACCTTTATGTCCTTACTTTTCTCATTTTTATAAGTTATATGGTTATAAGTTTAAATCACCATTTAGGGTTTTTTTTTACATTGTTAAATGAATAACTTGCTTATGATTATGATTTTTAAACACATTTTTCATTGATGATATGTGATTGTATATCATGATAATGAGATTTTTAAGTATGTTAACATGTTGGTTTAAGTGGTAAAATGTTTAAGTAAATAAACCTAGTGATTAAAATGTTAATTAAGGGAAAGTTATGATTTGATGTGATAGTTATGAAACTTTGTGATATTGACTATGGAAAAAATATGGATCTTGGACTATATAATATATATGACATAGTATATTATGAGTTATAAAGGAATTGTGGTATTTTAAATTGTTGAAAAGTATGTATAAAACAAGTATATAATTAATTATATAAAAGATCAAAGGGGCTGTTTAGATCTGAAATCCAAAACAGTGGTTTGACATTTTATAAAATTAATAGTCTCATAACGATTCTAAAAGTATAAGAAACTCTGAAATATGAATTAATAACGAAATAGATACTCCTAATTACAGAGTTATCGTTAATTAACGGATTTATAAAAATAACTTTGATAAAATTATTCAAAAACAGAAACGTTGGTATTTTTAACAGATTATACATATTTTTAGGATTCAAAAAATAAGAAACATAATTTTTGATAAACGAACGAAAAGAAGTTTGAAATACGCAAGTTTATATACTTTAAATGTATAAATATATTATTATAAGACTATTTTTATAAAAAGTTACTATTCATGACAGAAAACATTCAATTTTTGGAAACATCATTAAATTATATAGAAACTTGCAATTACCGAGTACGTGCTCGAATGGATCGCTTAAATGGATCTATAACGGAATATATAATTACTGGACGGTTTACGGTTTTACGATTAACTAAAACTATAAAAATAACTTTATAACTGACGTGAACAGTAAAAATTACTGTTCATCAGGGGACTAAAAATATGAAAATGTAATATTTTAGTACATCATCTCAATACAAAGACATGGACGTAAGAAACGCGAGAAACGGGTTTAAAACGAGAATGTTATGCTAGTTTTACTAAAACGATAATTATAAACGTTTTCACTCTATAACAACGATTTCTAAATTACAAATAGATGGGTGATGAAGCTATATAGAATTATATGTGGTTATCAAGTGCTTATTTGATAGTGAGTTTATAATAAGGCTCTTCGGGGTGGCGTATCAGACGAGTTGTTGGATTTTCGATTTAAAGTGGTCCTTAGCTCCTCATAGTCACTACAAGACCTCTTAATTATGGTGATAGCCTGAAACGATAGTATGATGAGCTACTATAGGAATATATGATTTGGTTAATCGAATGTACATCGGTACTTCATTACGGACCTATGTTAATTTAGTGCATTCGAGCATTTTTGTGACGCTTATCTGTGATATTTGGATTATCTTTAACTCGAGGTGAGTTCATAGCCCCACATTTTTATGATTTCAATGATTTATAACTTTGGGGTGGAAACATGCTTTGTTTTATAAATTGGACGCAAGTGTATATTTTATATTGATTACGTGTTTTCCTAAGTAGCGATAACCCAAGTTGAGCCCATTATCATGAACTGTCAATTGCATAGATGTAGTTGTGAATTACATTATGTGAGCGCAAATGTTATGAATAGATCTATTTGGGATTGACCTACCTGTTCGGATGACTAGCTATCACCGGGAACGAACGTTATAGCAGGTCGGATTTGGGTGATAGGGTTTGTCTTTGAACATCTGATAGGCAGAGAAGAGCAATATTTATTATGCGAATTATATTGTCGAGCTTCGTGTCATGAGCTTAGGAAAAGTAATTGGATTTTGTGATTTTGCATCTGTTGCTTTATCACCGGGGAAAGTCTTGCGGTCCTGCATATTATATTTTACTAACCTATGAATTCACCAACATTTTTGTTGGCGTTTTAAAGCAATGTTTTCAGGTGGTCAATAGGTACGAGGTGCCAGGGATACATTGGTGACACTTTTGGTTATCACGCTAAAGATTTGGATGTAATATGTTTTGGAAAATGTATTGTCAATCTTTGTAATATCAAACACTGAACAAGTAGAGTTGTATGCTTTGTGTAACAAGTCTTTTATCAAATCCAATCTACCATTTTAAACGACTTTTCATCGTTCTTATATATCTTGTGCTATTGATATATGAAGTGACACGCCCCGGATATCCTTATTCCGTTGTGACCCAATTTGGGGGTGTTACAGGATGGTACCTTGATCCAAGGTTTATAGGAACCAGGTAAATGTTTTGCGTTGGACTATAACCGGTTTTCAAAACATCGAATTCTTAAAAAAGGATTTTCTTACAGGGACATACATACACTAGTTGTTTGCATAGTTAGATTTTCTATTTATGCTTAATGATGCATTTAAGTGTTCCATTTTATAGTACGTAGTTACTATAAGGGTTATATTGTTATATACACAGATGAGGTTTTCATTCTTTCACACATCTCTACATTATTTATATTAAGGGTTATGTATATGAATAGGGAACCATTTTCTTTAGGCAAGGTGGTGGTAGTATGATAAGCATGTAGGTCCTAAGGCCTACCTAAAAACTTTAAGCTATCGAATATGATACCTTACCATCATTCATTTATACCATAAGTGCATACTCGTATTTACCATACCAACCTTATATAATATATTTATATAAGTTAAGTTTTGCTCGTTGCAAGCAGTTATGTTTTCATTATCGACGGTTACCTACACGTCTGTTTATATTAATCCCGAGCCATGGAGATTCCAGTGAACTTCTGATGAGGAGATAGAGGGACCAATGAAGGATCAACCTCTATCTGTTGATGCTTCACCTACAGCCCTATCACCAGGCTACATTGCTGACTCCGATCCGGAAGAAGATAAGAAGGACACTGAGGAGGATCCTGCTGACCATCCTGCCGACGGATGAGACAATTATGATAATGAGTCATCTGATTATGACAACGATGATGATGATGTTTGAGAAGATGGAGGACGAGGAGGAGGGGAGCACCTAGCTGTCCGGCCGATCCTTCATGCGGTACCTACACGATGATCCTGTCCCATTAAGCTGAGAAATACGAGGCATTTGAGGTGATAAGTCTGCTTCGACACCACCACCTTTTCCACACCATATCATCTTGTCTTTTGAGACCAAATCCCGTGCAGTACGGATATCTATTTAATACCATACTCCGGATCACCATCTACTGAGCATGCATTACTGGTTACGATGCACTACCTTTATCATCACCAAAGAATATTTAAGTCACTTTAAGAATATCTAAGATGCTAGCATCTAGATTTTAAAGAGGCACCTGGGCCCATAGACAAAGATTGATCAGTGTAGCTTGTTTTGTATTAATATCCTACTAAACTTGAGTAAGACTCGGTTGGTTTGTGTAATAAAAGCTTGTACTCTTTTACTAATGTAAAAGATGTATTAAGTATTAAACCTACGCTGTTGGTTATGTTCTTGCTACATTGTATGATGGAGATTTATTTACGCCATTGGTTGTCGTTATCTTATTATCTCTGTATAACGTGGTCTTACTTACATATATGTTGGGATACAGTTCAGTGGCATGAATTTCCTGTGGATGAAAACTTCATATACATTTTGTTCCTTGTGATTTTCAAGAAATGATGACAACTGTTAATTAAGGGATGAGTGTTGAGTAAATTGAGCGGCTTGTAACCCAGCGAGTGGCTAATACTATCGAGGTTATTGCCATGAATGTGGGAATCAAGGGCACTGCAGGAGTGATTGCCCAGAGCAAAAGAACCAAAACCATGAAAACCAAACTAGAGGTGCTGGAGCACGTAGAGCGGTGCATGCCTTAAGAGAAGGGGAAATCGATCAAGACCCTAACAACATTAAAGATGAGATCAAAGCTTAAAAGAGAAATAGTTGTTGCTTTGCTAAAAACATCCTAAGTTGAAACTATCTTAGACTTTTATCTCTTAGAGAGTTTCGTTGTATTTCCCTTAAATTTTTAGTTGATATGAATGATTTCAAATTATCTATCAAATATATCGTATTAGGAGAATTTCATCAATATTAACTTAGGTTCCTTATTTACTCTTACAAACTACTCTCATGAATATCATGAAATTATAACGCTATTTTGACGAAAATGAGCAATGCATCGTTAGTCCTCAATTATACATGGCCTGATCAACTATGTATAATTCAGGAAGGTACCATGCCGTGCTAAGAGTAGTCACTCTAAAAACCTCTTGTTAAGGAAACAATTTTCTACTTATATAATGTTTTATGTGCGTATTCATTAGAAACGCGTTTTAGTTTTGTAATCGAGTAGTAACCATATCAGAGTTTCGTATCTACTGCATTTAGTACTTTGCTTGACATCGTCCCCAATGCACTAGATCATGGTTATAACGTTGAGTTAGCTGACGGTAGGATAATTGGAGTAAATAATATATTGATGGGTTGTACGTTAAACTTTCTGAACCACCCGTTCAACATCAACCTAATGCCGGTAGAGATGGGTAGTTTCGACGTCATAATTGGCATGGACTGGTTGTCAAGATACAGTGCCGTTATCGACTGTGCTAAGAAGATTGTTCGTATCCCCTCTAAGAGCGAAATCTTAATCGTTCGCGGTGACGGATGTAGTGAAGGACACAGGACGCGACTAAACGTCATCTCGTGTACCAAGGTTCAAAAGTATCTACTAAAAGGATCTCACGTCTTTTTGGCACATGTTACCGTGAAGAAGACCGAAGACAAGTCGAAGGAGAAGCAACTTGAAGATGTACCTGTAGTTAAGGATTTTCCCGAGGTATTTCCCGAGGACTTGCCGGGTCTTCCACCTGTCCGACAAGTGGAATTTCACATCGATTTAGTACCTGGTGCAGCACCTGTAGCACGGGCGCCTTATCGATTAGCTCCATCTGAGATGAAAGAATTGTCAGACCAGCTACAAGAGCTGTCCGACAAAGGCTTTATAAGACCCAGTTCCTCACCCTGGGGAGCTCCAGTCTTGTTTGTCAAGAAGAAAGACGGATCATTCCGGATGTGTATTGACTATCGGGAATTAAACAAACTAACAGTGAAGAACCGTTATCCACTCCCCAGAATTGATGATCTATTTGATCAGCTTCAAGGATCGAGTGTCTACTCGAAGATCGACCTAAGGTCAGGATATCACCAATTGAGGGTTCGAGAAGAAGACATTCCGAAGACTGCTTTCAGAACTCGTTATGGCCATTATGAATTTCAAGTTATGCCATTTGGTTTGACGAACGCACCTGCCGTATTCATGGACCTTATGAATCGGGTGTGCAAACCATATCTGGATAAATTTGTGATTGTCTTTATTGATGATATTCTGATATATTCAAAGAACGAGCAAGAACACGAAGAGCACCTTAAGCAAATCTTAGAGTTGCTTAAGAAAGAGGAGTTGTATGCCAAATTTTCCAAGTGTGAATTTTGGATTCCCAAAGTACAGTTCCTCGGTCACGTGATTGATAATAAAGGCATTCATGTGGATCCAGCCAAGATTGAATCCGTTAAAGATTGGGCATCTCCTAAGTCACCAACGGAGATTTGTCAGTTTTTAGGTCTTGCTGGGTATTACCAGAGATTCATTGAAGGATTCTCGAAGATCGCCAAACCAATGACCAAGCTCACTCAAAAGAAGGTCAAGTTTGAGTGGGGCGACAAACAAGAAGCAGCGTTCCAATTGTTAAAACAGAAGTTGTGTAGTGCACCAATTCTGGCTTTACCCGAAGGAAGCGAAGATTTCATCGTATACTGCGATGCTTCAAAGAAAGGTTTGGGCGCTGTGTTGATGCAAAGAGAGAAGGTGATTTCTTATGCATCACGCCAGTTGAAGATTCACGAGAAGAACTATACGACTCATGATTTGGAACTTGGAGCAGTAGTGTTCGCTCTAAAAATTTAGAGGCACTATTTGTATGGAACCAAGTGTACAGTGTTCACTGATCATAAGAGCTTACAACACATTCTTGATCAGAAGGAACTGAACATGAGACAACGCCGATGGTTAGAATTGCTCAGTGATTACGATTGCGACATTCGTTATCACCCGGGGAAGGCAAATGTCGTTGCTGATGCTTTGAGCAGGAAAGAACGAGAACCACCGTTAAGAGTTCGAGCCTTAGTCATGACTATTAGCTTGGATCTTCCCAAACAAATCTTGAATGCTCAGACTGAAGCACGAAAACCAGAGAACATCAAGAACGAAGATGTTGGAGGCATGTTGCTTGAAAATGCCAAGGATCCGGAGAAAGATAGGAAGGAAAAGTTGGAACCGCGTGCGGGTGGAACTCTATGCTTAAATGGCAGGAGTTGGTTACCATGTTATGGCGACTTGAGGACTGTGATTATGCACGAGTCCCACAAGTCAAAATACTCTATTCATCCAGGTTCCGACAAGATGTACCAAGATATGAAGAAGCTATATTGGTGGCCCAATATGAAAGCCAACATCGCCACCTATGTTAGCAAGTGTTTGACCTGTGCTAAGGTCAAGGCCGAACATCAAAGACCATCAGGGTTGTTGGTACAACCCGAGATACCTAAATGGAAGTGGGACAACATCACGATGGATTTTGTCACGAAGCTTCCTAAGTCGTCGCAAGGCTACGACACTATTTGGGTGATTGTTGACCGACTCACTAAGTCTGCAATCTTCACACCGATGAGAGAGACTGATCCTTTGGATAAACTTGCAAGAATGTACCTAAAGGAGGTGGTCACGAGACATGGAATACCTGTCTCAATCATTTGTGATCGCGACCCAGGTTCGCATCAAATTTCTGGAGGTCACTTCAGAACGCTTTGGGTACTAAACGTTGGATATAGTACTTGCGAACCATGCCACACACCATGTCCAAAGCGAGAGGACCATTCAAACTCTTGAGGATATGCTGCGTGCTTGTGCGATCGACTTTGGAAAGGGTTGGGTTAACCATTTGCCATTAGTCGAGTTTTCATACAACAATAGCTATCACGCTAGCATCAAGGCCGCACCATTTGAAGCACTTTATGGTCAAAAGTTTTCAATTCACCTGTTGTTGGACCAAAGTTAAGAACTCAAAACCTTGGTCCAGAATTGATACAAGATACGATCGAGAAAATAGTCCCAATTAAACAAAGGAGCAAGCTGCACGCGACCGACAGAAAAGTCGCCGATCTAAATCGTAAACCGAATGGAATTCCCAATTAGGATAAAGTTATGCTTAAAGTTTTGCCTTGAAAGGGGTATTTACGTTTTGGCAAATGGGGGAAGTTAAACCCCAGTATGTTGGACCTTTCAAGTGTTAAAAAGGTTAAGACGTTGGCTTACAAGCTCGATGCTTCCTGAGGTACTAAGCAAGTTCAAAATACGTTTCACGTGTCTAACTTGAAAAAGTGTCATGCCGACGAACCATTAGCCGTTCCGTTGGATGGACTCCATTTTGATGACAAGCTTCCAGTTTTGTTGAGGAACCTATCGAGAATCACCAGACCGTGGAAGTTAAATGGTTGTAAGCAAAGCCCGGATCCATTATCAGAGGTTCGAGTGAACTCCAAGCGAGGTCCTGATTCACGGGGAACGTGAAGACCAAATTCATGAAGAAATACTCCACACCTCTTCACCAAGACGCAACCGTAGTCAATGATGTGTCCGTAAGCCTTGTGTCCAAGTCTCGTATAACGGGGGAAGTCAATAACACCCTGGAGATTACAAGTCTTTGACGACGTTGATAAATCTAATATTCATCTTTTGTATTTATACGCGTTTGTTTTAATTGTAATCGATACGTTAAATCGCGTAAGCTAAAAATTAGCATTCAATGTAAACGGGCATTAAACGATTAAATGTTTACATCAAGCAAGTGTTATATGATTATTTAGAGGATAATTATTAACTTTGTTCATTTTATTTTTATTGGTTACGTAAAATGCTTACGTTCGCATAAGTACGTTTAGGCCTTCCCGGAAGCACGTTAACTTATCTACGCTTCATCCAATACCCAAAATTTATACCCAATACTTAAAGTTTATTTAAAACTTCAAGTATTTATCACATTATACATATTATTCATGAATGAAATTAAATCAAACTCTACCATGTGCAAGTTATACATTTTATTAAATCTATACTACATTATACTTCTTATAATGCAAGTATACATTATATAAAAGATCAAAAGGCATATCCAAGCCCTCCCCTAGCATAATTTCGTGTACATATGACTAGGAAGCCAAGATAGGACTAAGAAACCTTCACAAATATCTTCATAAAAGATCTAGCATCCACTTGAAACTTCATGACTAGCCAAATCTTATCAAGATAAGCCCTAGCTTTTTCCATAACTTTGCCAACTATCATACTTCCAACTTGACACAAATATCTCGGTAATATCTTAATCCCTAGTAGCTAATAAATACCCATGCACTAGTGTGAGCTAAGAATCATAACACATTACCTTATCAAGAAATTACAAAAACTCAACCATGTCCTCATCTAAACCCACGACATCAAAACCCTATAAAATCAAATCATAGTTTTTTAATCATTATACAAGCCTTTACACATCAATCCTAAGGCACACTAAGGTGTTTGTAAGCATTGGTTCATCATTTGCAAGTATTGAAGCTAGAAAGGAAAGATTAGGGTTTCTAAGCCTAATCTAGGGTTATAATCTTGCAAGCTTTGGTTTTAAGTCTAAACAAGGGTTTAGCACATATTAGTCATCATCATCCTTCATCTATAAGGTTATCTAATTATCTTATACTTTTCATTTCATGATTTATTGTTTTACATGTCCTTTATAGCTAAATCACCATTTAGGACCTTTAAATATATAAAAAGAGTTTTTACCTATTTTTATGAATTTATACACTTTTTCTTATGTCATGTTGTTGTATATATCATGGAATAATGGATCTATAAGTATGTTAACATGTTGTTTAAGTATAAACATGATTATGTATAAATTAGGGTTTTTAAAGTGTTTAAAGAAAGTATACTCTTGGATAATAAAGGCTGTTTTAAATTCGCACTTCTACAGTAGTTTGACTTTTTAAAAAAATAATACGCCTCATACGATTCCAAAATATAAGAAACTTAGAAACAGATTAATAAACGAAAAAGATTACGATAAAAAACGATTTACTGTTAATAACCAACTGTTTATAAAACTATTTTTATAAGAAATTACTATCATTACAGAAAGTTATATTTTCTAAAACATCAAATACATGATATACTTTTTAAAATAACGAGATCGTACCGAAAGAATCGCTAAAAACGGAACTATAACGAATAAAATACGACATTTACGAGTTTTACGCTAATTAAAACGTAAAAACGGGTTTATAGCTTTTGAGAACATATAATTACTAATTCACAACCGAAAGTTGAAAATTTTAATATCTAATATTTTGATCACTCGTCTTTGTACGAAAGTGTGGGCATAAGAAACGTCAAATTAGGGCTTAAAACGCAAAGAAGTTATGTTATATTTACTAAAACGACAATTATAAACGTTTTTACTTAATCAAACCCAATTTTTCCAAAACAATTAGATGGTGATTGAGCTATATAGACCTATACGTGGTATAGTTATCAAGTGGTATATACTAGGGAATTTCATAATAGCTCTTCGGAATGTCGTATTGACAGCTTTGGATTTACTTTTAAATATCCAAGCTCCTCGTATCGTCCATGTCATGACCGTCTTAAATTATGATAGACCCCTAACATAGTATGATTGTAAACAACTATAGGATTAGATATAATGTTTATTAAATAAAGTACTATCGGTACTTTAACGACCTATAATAATTAGGTTTTGCATTCGAGAATAATCATGAAGCATTCCCACATATTTGTTATATAATCAGATCACTCACTTAAGGAGAGTTCATAGCCCACATTTTTTTAAATTACGATATTCAATGATTTAAAACTTTATGGGGTGGAAACCATGCTTTGTTTATATAAATTAACGCAAGAGGATAAATTTAAAAGATTACGGTTTGCCTAAGGTAGCGATAACCCAAGTTTAGCCCATTATCATAACTGACAATTATGGTATAACCAATGGATTGGTCTCATAAGTCGCGAAAGTTAAATACTAGATCTAATTGAGACACTACCACCCGTTCGGGAGTTTTAGCTAACACCAGGGAACGAACGATATAGCATGTCGGAATTGAGATGTACGGGTTAGACGTCTAATATTGCAGGATTAGCAATTATATTATTGCTATAAAATTGTCGAGCTCAAGTTCATGAGCTTAGGTAATGTAACGGATTTTTGTGATGACCTGCAGAACTGTGCATTATCACTGTACAAGACTTGTGGTCCTGCATAATATACATTTTCTAACCTATAATTCACCAACAATTTTGTTGACATTTTTAAAGCAATGTTTTCAGGTGGTCAATAGGCACGAGGTGCCAAGGATACATTGGTGAAACTTTTGGTTATCACGTTAAAGATTTGGACGTAATATGTTTTGGGAAATGTATTGTCAATCTTTGTAATATTAAACATGGAACAAGTAAAGCTATATGCTTTGTGTAATAAGTCATTTATCAAATCCAATGTATCATTTTAAACGACTTTTTGTCGTTCTTATATATCTTGTGCTATGAACTATGACGTAGAGAGCCTTAGTGATGACTATAGGATTGAACCTCCCAAAGAAAATTTTGAATGCTCAAGCCGAGGCGAGAAAAGAAGAGAACTATATAACTGAAGACCTACATGGTATGATTAATAAACTCGAACCTCGTGCTGACGGAACTTTGTGTCTGAACAACAGGAGTTGGATTCCATGTTTTGGGGATTTGAGAGCGTTAATTATGCATGAGTCGCATAAGTCAAGGTATTCTATCCATCCTGGATCAGATAAGATGTATCAAGATTTGAAGAAGTTATATTGGTGGCCCAACATGAAAGCAGAGATTGCCACCTATGTGAGCAATTGTCTAACGTATGCCAAAATTAAGGTTGAATATCAAAAGCCATTTGGATTATTGGTTCAACCAGAGATCCCCCAGTGGAAATAGGAGAACATAACGATGGACTTTGTGACTAAGTTGCCAAAGACGATGATCGGTCAAGACACGATTTGGGTAATCGTTGATCGTCTCACTAAGTCTGCATATTTTCTACCTATGAGAGAAGACGGCTCAATGGAGAAGTTGATGAGACATTATTTAAAGGAAATTGTCTCGAGGCAAGAATTACCAGTTTCAATCATCTCCGATCTTGATAGCAGGTTTACATCCCACTTTTGGCAATCGCTTCAGAAAGCTTTAGGTACTTAGTTGGATATGAGTATAACTTATCACCCACAAATCGATGTTCAAAGTGAGAGGACCATTTAGACGTTAGAGGACATATTGCGTGCATATGCGCTTGATTTCAGAAAGGGTTGGGATAAGCATTTGCCATTGGTTGAATTTTCATATAATAACAGTTACCATACGAGTATTAATGCTGCACCATTCAAAGCGTTGTATGGGCGTAAGTGCCGATCACCCATCTGCTGGGCTGAAGTTGGAGACAATCAGTTCACTGGCCCAAAGATCATCCATAAGATAACTAAGAAAATCATTCAAATTAAGAGCCGTATTCAAGCTGCCCGTGATCGCCAAAAAAGCTACGCAGATGTAAGACAAAAACCCCTTGAGTTTCAAGTGGGAAATAAGGTCATGCTGAAAAAGTCACCATGGAAAGGGGTGATACGTTTTGGCAAACGAGGAAAGCTGAACCCTTGCTATATTCGACCTGTCAAGATTATTGCTAAAGTAGTAACCATTTCCTACCGACTTGAAATCCTAGAACAGTTGAGCCGAGTTCATAGTACATTTCACGTCTCGAATTTAAAGAAATGCATGTCTGACGAAACTTTTGCTATACCGCTGGATGAAATCCAAATCGATGACAAACTTCACTTCATTGAAGAACCTGTCGAGATCATGGACCGTGAGGTCAAGCATCTAAAGCGGAGCCATATTCCAATTGTCAAGGTACGCTGTAACTCTAGGAGAGGTCCTGAGTTTACGTGGGAACGTAAAGACCATATGCAGAAAAAGTACCTGCACCTTTTGCTAATCCCGAATCTTCGTCGAATGCTACGTCTTAAGCTTTGAGGATAAAGCTCTTTTAACAGGGAAATGATGTGACACCTTGTAACTTTCTTATCAATATTTTATCCGTTTCTGTTTGCTAATTTGAATTTTAAATGTTTCATTTAATTTTTACGTTCAATTGAGAAGTTACCCCGTTGCTATTTGAAAATTCATTACCGAAAGTAATCCGTATTGTTATACATCGTAGTCTTTTGTCAGTAGACGCGTTTTTACGTTTTTAGTTGATGTTAAAAATTTTAGAAATTTACATGAATCCGTTATTCATTTTCATAATTTGCGTGTTTCGGATATAGTTAGTAGCTTATACCTGTGCATTGAATCCTTGAAATTAAATCAACATAATAACTACATCCCTAAAATATTGGAGACCAAATTAGTCCCCTTTGGCTCATGCATGCAACTAAAAACCACAAGCCAGACACACATGGGATACTCATTTTTGAATTTTGAATCAAGAGACATACTTCCCACAAAATAGCTTATGGCTGGTCCTCTCCTTAGCTTTTATTGGAAGATCATTTTGGTCCCCTTTTTCTTCCCTTTTGCTTTCACCGATCAGACCACACAACCCCACCACCCTTGGATGCCAAAATTTGAAACCAATTCATATATGTCCAAGTTCATCCATTTATCCCATTCATTACTTACTCTCTCTCACTAGAAAAACACACTCAATCTTTCTTTCTCTTATCTCTTGTTCGAACCAACAAAAATACACACACAAATCCTTACTTTTCAAACTTTGATCAAATCTATTTGAAGATATATTGTTCGGGTTTATATTCGGGTAGTTCATAAACAACGTTTGGGTTGTTTTAGTCTCTAATCATCCTCTAGTTATCTTTTCTTGTAAGTCATCTCTTATTTTTCTTAAACGAGTTGTACTTTTACATACTTATGATCATTCTGAACAAGGTCTACAAAACAGATCGTTGTGAAAGTCGTTATAAATTATTCTATAAAACTACAAGTCTCAAGTTTTAAATCTTTTCAAACATAAATGGAAGAACATGAAAAATAGTTGTACTTTGTGTCTAAAAGTTTGTTGTGATCATTTTGATATATATATATATATATCGTTGTTATTACTGCTATATCATTTATTTGAGGTTATCGTATATAGTGATTTTTAGTGTTGTTGATGAAGAGATTAAGTAAGATATTAGTTTTGTTGGAAGCGTGAATTGAAAGTCGACGAGGTTAGGTTTAGAATGGATTTGTTGTGATATGTGCGATGCTGTCGAAAATTGAACGGATTGACTTTTTGGAGTCCATATGGTTCGAACTATATGTGGCTCGCACTAGGTGTCCTAAAAATTTATTCGTCACATTTGTAAACTTAATAAAATGTTGTAACGCGATTAAGTTAGTTGTCGGATGTTTTTACGGGTCAATAAAAGGTGTACTTTTTATAAAATGAATATTTTTCGAGTCGAGTCAAATAAAATGGGAAACTTATTATTTTAAGAAAGGTCATGTCAAAATTTCATAAATATTAAAGATGTGTCAAAAACATATATATATATTTTATTATCAACCTAATAACAAAATGGAGAAAAATGTTAGGTGTCAGGTCTAGGTCAACATTTGCGGTTATTGAGTCAACTTTGGTGTGTCGGGTCACTAAAAGACGAAATACACTAAAAGACGAAATATTTTTTAAAGTTGTTAAAGTGTCGAGACTTGTCAAAAAACTTATAATTTCAGAAAGTATGTTTTGAAATGATATGCCTTGTCTACTCATGTTTGGATGACCCATTTTTGCGCAAAGAGTTGTTTCGTTGTACATCATTCTTAAACGACAACTATATGCTAGGTTGTCGCTAGGACCGTGTGATTCGTCTTCACTTGATTGATTTCTTTTGATCCACTGCTCGTTTAAGGTGAGTTCGTAGCCCTACTTTTACTCGTTTTAAATAAATATTTTATAACTTTAGGGTAGACACAAGTACTTTACGTGATACTTTTCATGTTTAGTGTTGCCTAAGTAGCTTAGACCACTATTTGTCCGTAATATCATGAACCATTAATTACCTTTAACCGACTGGCTGGTTAAGTAAGCGCGAGTGAGTAAACAGATCTATTAGGACTAATAATCCCCATCCGGATTTAGTGATTCTTACTGGTCGGGTACGACTGATGTACAGGCTAACAGATGTATTTCATGTCGAAACTAGTTTGGGTGATCTTTGGTCAGACACCTACCAGGGCAATTTATATGGAAATGTACATGCTACCTTCCCATTAGCTTCGGTGTCATGAGCTTAGTGCAACGTAAATACTTTTCTTTTATGAAGTTGTATTTGTTATAACTGTCACATACGTGTTGAAATCTTGTGGTCCACTATATCAACGTTTGAAACTAAACCTATGAATTTACTCAAAAATTTTGTTGACGTTTTAAGCGTGTTTTTCTCAGATGCTTAGCTGGTCTTATCATGACGTGATGCTGGAAGTCTTTGTGCTATGTGACTTCAACCATTTTCAAGACTATCATATTTGTTACTTGTTGCCCTTTTAATTAAAAACTAAATTACTGCTTCCGCTATCTTTAATTAATGCTTTTACTTTGTATTAACGTTGAAATGGTTTGTAAAACTTTATTATTTTGAACTTATGCAACGAGTGATGTTTTTTTCTAAAATGTACCCCCTTAGAGGTTGTTTTTTTGTTGTATCGAATATAGTTATGATGTCACGCCCCCGGAAACATATTCCGTCAAGGCCCCATTTGGGGGTGTGATAGATATTATTTCCCCAGGTAGGCCAAACCTGCAGACTATGTTATCCCACACAAACTTTTTGATATGATAACCCGTTATTGTTGCGATTGGTTTTGCTTTGATCCACTTTGTAAAATAGTCAATTGCAATTATTATGAATTTGACCTTGTCAGGTCCTTCCGAGAAAGGTCTGGCTATGTCGATTCCCCATTTGTAAATTGGCCACGGGGACATGATGGGAGTCAGTTTTTGTTACGAGTTTCTTGACACAAGGCAGTGAACCTGGAAATATTTCCCTAATCATCTTTCTTGCATCCGCATGCATTGTTGGCCAGTAGTATCCTGTCCGTATGGATTTTTCTACCACATATCTTGTTCTGACATACATACTGCAAGAACCCTCATGGATTTCTCTCAAAACATAATTTGCTTGTAGTGGCTCAACACACCGTAACCACGGTCCAAGATAGGATTTCTTGTACTGAACTCCACTGATTACAGCGTACCATCTTGACTTGCGTCGTATGGCCCTTGCCTTTTCCTTTTCCGTGAAGTATTTATAGTTTGGAGTCATCCACGTGTCTCCTTCTTCCTCCATGACGGCTAACACCTCTATTTCATCTATAGATTTTTTGCTTAGCTCTTCCACTAGGACCTGCTTAGTTAGGTAAGCAAAGTTGGTGGACGCAATTTTGCTTAGAGCGCCAGCCTTTTTGTTTTCAGTTTTGGGCACCTGTTTGATTAAGAACTTTTTGAAACTACTGGCGAGTGTTTTCACTTTCTCTAGGTACTGTATCATGCCTGACTCCTTTGCTATGTAAGATCCGTTGACTTGATTAACCACCAGTCGTGAATCTACATTTGCTTGAAGGTTTTTTATACCCATTTGCTCCGCAATTCTAAGACCGATTGTAGAAAACTCATTTCACACAAAAGATGAACTAGAGAGAGAAAGGTGAGAGAGAAAGTAAAAAAGGAAAATAAGAAGGTTGATTGAACTATGTGTAAATTACAAAGAGAACCAACACCCTCTCCGTGTGTAGAGAGGGTATTTATACTTAGTAAGTGGTCGGTTGGGCCTTGACTTGCATGGGCTTTCCATGGGCCTTGAACTAACTAGCCCACTAAGTTTCCAAATATTGCTATACGAGCCATCTACCGATATCTATGAAGTGACCGAGACTTTTCTAGGAATTTTGTATTCCTAACAATCTCCCCCTAAGGGAGGTCAATTCATGTTACAAAAACTTAAACCTATCATACTATGCTGAGTCTTCATTCTTGTGTTCGCAGACTTGAATTTCTTTCTTTTCTTCTTCTTGTGAATATGTTGTAGTGACCTTGACTTTTAGGCTGGAGCACATTTCTTTGACTTTAACTTGTGTTGATCCCAATGAATAGATCTTTCTAGCCTGTTAAGATTGGTAGCTAATCTGGATAGATCCAAACTAACTATAAGAGAAATAATGACTATGAACAATATAAGTTATGCGGAAACTAACTTATACTACTAAGAAGAACAATGAATAAAACAAAACTTTGATTACTATTAATCTGCTAGGTTACAGATTACTAACTATGAATATTTGTAAAACCTATCTATGAAACTTGTATATCTAACTAGTGCCGTAGGGTTCCTTTTATACACCAAGGAAACCCTAATGGACTTACAAAACACATTAAGTGATCATGCATATCTATTCCTAATATATCTCATGCATATCACTTAAGCAGTACTATCTATATATGCTAGCAGTACTAACTTACTACTAACAGTACTAACGTACTGGCAGTACTAACTAATTATGACTAACAGTACTAACTGCTTAGTATATTTTCTTGAATCTTTAGCATTCTTCACCAGCAGCACTAAGTAGAACTAGCAGTAGTAACTTGTATAAGTAGCAGCACTAAGTTGTAGAAACTTCTGAAACCCAACAATCCTCCTCTAAACATGATGTTCACTTGTTAATCTTCATGTTTCTTCAGTTTGAGCTTCTTGAACACTAAAGGATGTATCCAAACACACTGCTACTCTTTAATCTGCTCTTTGATAAACATGAACTCTTCTGTTACTCTATAAACTTGAAATTCTTTAGCTTCTAGTCTTTGTCATCATCATAACATCTCAGCAACTCAGCAATACAGCAATACCAACTAAGTTGGCCATGTAGTTTTTGGCAAACTACCAGCCATAAACGAATTTGATATTTCTTTACCAGTAGTCGTTTGCTCTGGAATAGCCAATGCTTCATTGCAATAACATGGTGCATTGATAACCATATAGTTTTGAGTAAACTATCAACTATCAACGGATTTGAGATGTCTTTACCAAGAGCCGTTTGCTTTGGACTAGCCAATTCTTTACTGTAAAGCATGGTGAGTTAAGAGCCATATAGTTTTTGGCAAACTATTAGCCATTAACGAAAGATCCTTCTTTCCTCCACCATGGCTTCTAGCTTCATACTTTCAATCTTAGTACTGTCAGTACTAAGTTTTGGCCTGGCAGTACTAAGTTTTGGACTACCAGTATTAACTTCTCAATCCTCATCCTAAAGATCATAATGAACCTTAACATCATTTTCCAACAAATCAAACTACCATTTTGCCTCCCCTGAACTATTACAGCTATAGGTTGATCATTCCAATGTTAATAAGTAATAAATTGAATCTGCTAACATCAAAAGCTTTGGTTAAAAGATCAGCCACATTATCATTAGTGTGACTCTTAAGCACCTGGATAAGCTTCTTCTCATAAGCATCCCTAATGAAGTGGTGCCTAATCTCAATATGCTTTGTTTTGGAGTGAAACACTGGATTCTTTACAATGCATATTATGCTTTCATTATCAATGTAGATCTTTGTGTTCATAAAATTGAATCCATAGTCTAACATTTGATTCTGAGCCCACAATAATTGCCCACAGTAGTATAAAGATTTTTGCCTGACAGTACTAACTTAATACTGGCAGTATTAAGTTTATGCCTAGCAGTATAAACATCAATGCTATTCCAACAAGCATTTCCATCACCAATTTGAATCTCACAATCTCTCTTTCTGTTTTTATACTCACAATTATCTCTCAATTCGTTTTGCTCACCAATACACTCTTTCTGTTTTTATCCACTCATCTCTCTTTCTGTTTTTAGCTCACCATTTCTCTCTATTCTTTTTGCTCACTTTATTCACACAGGTTTGTACAATGTGCCATCAATTCCATTAGTTTCTTACTGTCCTCCCCACAATTCATGCTTTAGGGATTAAGCATCCACTGTCAAAAGATCCCTGTATCTTTTAAAGCAATTTTGTGGATCACCCTGCATATCAAACAAAAGAGAATTAGTTTCTCTTAGGGACCCAAGCCATTGCTGACTTGGGTCTGCCTAGTGGATCTTTAAAATTAACATTTTTATTAGAGTTTGATCCACTATTGTATTTGGAGACTTTGGTCCAATAGTGTCTTTTGGGTCTCCAATTACAACCTGCTGAGGCCTTAACAGCAGTTTCCCTATAGCCCCTAACAGCACTAACTGTTTTGTCCCCAGCAGTATTTACTTTATTATTTGTAAACTTTGCTTTTGGTGCTGTTGATTTATTAAATGGCCTTCTAATAGGTGAATGAGACTTATAAAAGTTATTTCTTAGTCTGATTTCATTCACAATGGGTCTAGCAGTATTAACTTTTCTAGCAGTACTAGTTTCTGCTGCTTGACTAAAAGGATTTTGTCTAGCAGTATTAACTAAAAATATGCCAGTTTTAGTTAGTACTGCTTTTGGAACAAACTTGTTTTGGTGATTCAATCTTTGCACATTGTTCCACACTGGTCTATTCTCCCCTTGACCAGTACCCTTACCCTTCTTTTTGTTCAATTCAACCTGTTTAGCCATTCTTTTCTCATGAAAGTCACAATCTCTAATAAGATGGCTAAAGCTACCACATACAAAGCATGCCTTTTTAGTGAAACCATATCCCAAACCCAGCTTTTTGGACATTAAACCATTCCAGTCTCTCTTGTTAACTTTAGGACTTGGACTACATGTGTTTTGTTCTTTAACAGTTTCCCTAGGAGTTTTTACATGCTTAACAGTATTAACAAAAGCAAAACTAGGTTTTTCCTGTTCTTTTGAAGGTTCAATCACATATTCATCATCACTGTCTGACTCATACTCCTCAATGATAGGAGCATCAGACCAAACTTTAGGTTGACTAACAACTTTGGGTTCAACTACAACTGGTTCAGGCACAGATTCAAGTGTTTCTACACTAGAATTGGTTTCACAAGAGTCAAAATCACTAGTCTTAGCATCAGATTCACTAGTTTTAGACTGTTTTGGACCATATGTAAAATTTGACTCATCTATTCCAAAATCAGATTTAGGGGGCATGTAGTTTCCTGTCATTTGAGGGGGAACTGCATGCATTCCTTCAACTTTTGCAAATCTATCATACACATGATTATCTTCTACATCACTTGACCTACTGTCAAATACACTTTCAAGAACTTCTTTTTCATAACTTAAGACACCTTCATGTATTTGATTTCCATACCCAAGCTCAGATTTGTCCTTAGTACTCATCTGACTATTTAGCAGTTTACTAAGGCCTTTAGAAGAACTTTGAAAATTCTCAAGTTTGGTTTTTAATTCTTCTTTTTCTTTTACAGCTTTTGCTAATAGTTTCTTATGATATGTAAGCACATCAGTTTTATCATCTAAATCAATTTTCATAAATCTAATCTTTTCCTCATACCAAAGTTGATTTTTCTGATGAGCAACAACTAATTGAGCCTCTACTTTTTTTAAAGCTTGAGTATAGGCTTGAATTTCTATACTAGCATCATCAAGTTGTTCTCTTTGTTCATCATATAATTTTTTAAGTTTAGCATATGATTCCACACATTCTTTTGAACAAGATGTTACCTCAGTGTCTAAGCCTGAATTGCTGTAAGCCATTAAAGTAAAGTTCTCTTGCTCATCTTCATGACCAGTCCAATCAACACCTTCCCCATCAAGAGTTACCAAAGCTTTAGGTTCCTCCTGTTTTCTAGGTCTACTTCTATTGTCTTTTGCTTTATATCCAATGTTCCCTGCATCTCTTCTTCTGCTTTCTTGATTTCCTTTTGATCTGCACTCTCTATCAAAGTGCCCTGTGTTATTGCAATTGAAGCACTCAAATTTGGTCTTGTCAAAGCCAACTGGTTCCTTGGCATCAAACTGCAGACTTCTCCCTGTCTTCTTGTAAAACTTCTTCAGTCTCATGGAAATCATGGCCACTTGCCATTTCAAGTCCATCTCTTCTAAATCAAACTCATTAACCTGTTCAAGATCTTCATGATCCAATTGTGGACCACTTGATTGATTAGCAAAGAAAGAGTACTTGAGTTCATCAGTGTATGATGAAGATCCTTCTTTTTGTGAGTTATGGCCAGAAGAAGTAGAAACACCATAAGCAGTACTAACATCATTAGTACTGTTAGTGCTTTCAGAAGAAATAAATGCTACATTCTGTGAGCTGGAAGATGATGCAGTAGAGCCTTTAATATCAGACTCAAAGACTCTAAGATTGTTATAGAGATCATCGAAGCTAAGAGTATCTACTCCTGGCTTGGTCCTCATAATCAAGGATACTTGGGACCAGGAAGCAGGTAAAGACCTAAGAAACTTTTGATTGGCATCTTCAGTGGAGACACCTGCACCATGAATCTCAAGTTGACTCGGAAGACTCTGAAACCTGTCATAACCTTTGTGCAATCCTTCTGAGTTGAATACAGAAAAGCTTTCAAATTGTTGCTTGAGAATGTATTTCTGCATCTTCTTATATTCATCATTGCCACCAAATCTAGATTTGATAGCTTCCTACATTTATTTAGCATCAGTCATTTTGTGAAACTTTGCTAAATGGTCTTCTGGTATAGCCATAAGCAAGGTGGTTCTTGCTTTCCTTTCTCTCTCTAGCTAAAATTTCTTCAGCAGTTTTGGGAGGTAAAACCTTTATTTGTCCATTTGTGTCTGTTGAGACTTGTACTGGACCATTTCCCTTTTGTATGATTTCCCATATAGGATAATCTGTATGCCCCGAGTAATGTTCCATTTTCATGGCCCATATGTTATACTCACCTTTCTTCAGAATAGGGAGTTTAATAGTTGACAGAGTGTGAGGGGCTTGTTGTGTAGGTGTAACTAGTTGTGGTGGTGGTGGTAGTGGTGGGTTATCATCATGAAATTCATCTTCTCCTATCATTGAATAGATCTGAAAGGTAAAGGTTTATATTAGATCTGTTTTGATTCTTCTTACTTAGAGTTTCTCAACAAGCTCTAATACCACTTGCTGATCCCAATATGAATAGATCTTTCTAGCCTGTTAAGGGTGGTAGCTAATCTGGATAGATCCAAACTAACTACAAGAGAAACAATTACTATGAACAATATAAGTTATGCGGAAACTAACTTATACTGCTAAGAAGAACAATGAATAAAATAGAACTTTGATTACTATTAATCTGCTAGGTTACAAATTACTAACTATGAATATTTTTGAAACTTGTATATCTAACTAGTGCCGTAGGGTTCCTTTTATACACCAAGGAAACCCTAATGGGCTTACAAAACGCGTTAAGTGATCATGCATATCTATTCCTAATATATCTCATGCATATCACTTAAGCAGTACTATCTATATATGCTAGTAGTATTAACTTACTACTAACAGTACTAACTCTACTACTAGTACTAACATATATACTGGCAGTACTAACTATTTATAACTAACAGTACTAACTACTTAGTCTATTTTCTTGAATCTTTAGCATTCTTCACCAGCAGCACTAAGTAGAACTAGCAGTAGTAACTTGTATAAGTAGCAGCACTAAGTTGTAGAAACTTCTGAAACCCAACACTTTCAGTGGTGAAACAACTATTCCAAAGTACATGAAATTCTTCCTTGTGCAAAAGATTGCTAAAAGTCGTCGTTTTATGAACCGTATGCGTGATGAGGTTGAGACTGTTAGGGTGCATTGGTCAGTTGACTGCTATTTTTGTTGAACTTCAAGTCATGGAGGATCAAGGTGAAGTTCATGATAGCTTGTTGGCTGCCAAGGATGCTAAGCGTGGTGAAAAGAGTAAGCTTTCGGCATTGAATGAGGTTATTGCTGAAGCGTTGGCTGACATTGAGACCCTAGAGACGGATGTGGAGATTTTGGATGGTGAGAACAATGGTGATTAGGGATGGGGATGGGTAGCTTTTGTTCTTGTAGTCATGTTTTAAGTTTGTTTAGTTTTTTGATATGCTAGTTGGTGTTTGAAGTTTAGGTTTTGTGTTGGACATGTATGGATGTTGGTGTGGTTTATGAATATGAAATATTATGTTATTAAGATAAAGTATTGTTGTTTTTTAATTATGTATTATGATTATTGTTGATTTATTTCCGTGATGAATGTTTGTTAGTTAATTGTTTGATTTTGTTTGAGTTGTGAATTTAGAATGTATAACGTATCTGTTAGTTTGTTTTAGGGCTGTATGAATTGAATGGTTATATAAGTTAATTATGCATTTTGGCAGTTGCAATGATAACAAACATTTTCTGTTTGGTTTGAAGATAGGTTGTTTTGGATCATGGACATGCTATTGATGGTTGTGTGTTATGACTTGTTTTTTGTGTTAGAGTATGCTGTTAATAATATGATTTGTGGAATGCCATTGTTGATATTTTTTGGTTGCAAACAGTAGCTGAACATCCTAAGTTAAAACCGTATGTTTGCAGGTGGATTTAGAAGCCTTGTAGCTGAGGTTGGTGGCTGATTTACGGCTTATTTTAAGTTGTATGTCTATGCGAGATGGTTGGTTTTGACGCAGGTGAGTGCATCTTCTGTTATTGAAAAGTGGTGTTTGTTAGTTATAATCGATATATATGTTCTGCAGAAACCTTTAGGCAGTAAGTTGTCATTTATGTGGTTGTTCATGTACCTTTAATTGAGTAAGTAACTGCCAATGGAGTTACAAAATGGTTTCAGTTTTATTTGCATTTCAGTTATAACCATGGCTTAAATGTTATTTTAATTGTTATAAATTGTGAGCCTTATTGGCTGTTTTTCGCACTATTGCCTCCTGAGTTTCCAATTGGAAGATTAAAGGCATTGAAGTTTTCCTATAAAGGTTTATTCAGTTGTAGGATTTTTTTATCATTCTTATATCTGTATTGGGTTAGGTTTGTTTGTTATCTATGGGTCCCTTTTTATATTGTATAAGTTAACCGAAGTTGCTGAATCTACTCGTCTGATGGATAAGATGAAGGTGATGTTTGATCAAGCGCGTAGGGAAGAGTCATCTTTTGAAGCATTAATGCGTGATGTTTGTTGTTCACTTCGGGTGTCATTGAGTAAGAAATGTAGGCTTGCAGCTGATTTGGAGGCACTCAGAGAGTAGGGAGATGCCGTCAGGGCTTTGGAGAACATGAAAGAGATTTTTCGCGTGATTCTGTGATGCTTGCTGATTTGGAACAATTATTAGCTCGTGCTCAGGTCGGGGTAGGTGTTAAGGATGGTTACTTGGCTGATGTGGATGAGAAGGCGTAGGTTTTTGTTATGGTTGCTGATTTGTTTGGAGTGTGTTGATTAGGGGTGCTCAGTTATGACTTTTTTCATGCTTATAATTAAGCAAAAAATATGGATGAAGATGGTGTTGATCTTTAGTTTGGTCTTTTTCATACTTATGTCTTTTTAATTTCTAGTTTACGTTTTGGACTGCTTGTAGGTGAACCTTGTATGAACTACTTCAAGGTTGTTTTTAATGGAATATGAATGTTATGGTGTTAATCTATACTTGTTTGTTTTTTATTTTTATTTTTTATGTTTGTGAATGATGGTTTGTTATCTGAAATGTGATTGAATGGGTTTATTTTGCCTGTGTAGATTGGTTGATTTAAGGTTTTGATATGAGGAATGGAGTAAGATACTTGTGTCTGTTAATTTGTTATTGGTTATGAGTTGTAGAGGATAAAGATTAGTTGATGTAAGCTTTTGATTTGAGATAGGGAATAAGGAATTTTTGTTTGTAAATCTGTTGTTGTTTATGCATTGCAATGGACCGTTGCAGGCCTATTTGGTAAACCACCTGCGGAATCCATGTTTTGGGATACCTTGGTAGAGTACGGTTGTAGTACTTTGTTTCATTTTTCATAGTATTCACCTCTTCAGCAAATTTAAAATTAGTTGGTTTTATGGACCTATCTATAGATGTGTTGCAAATATTATTGTGGTTTAATGTTGTTTTCGGCTTAAATTTGTTGATTTAAGGATTTGATGTGCAGGTTGATTCAGAAGCATTGTAGCAGAGTGTGTTGCATGTTATGGGCCTTTTGTCAAATTGTATGTGGATGCGATGGTTATGATCTTGCCAGAAATGAGTGCATCTTGTCTATTAAGGTGTGTTTTGAAGTGTGTTGTCCTGTTTTTTATTACGTTTTCTTCCTTTTTACGCTAAATGTGTAAAAAATGGTAAAGTAATGTGTGTAAAACATATGTTGTGCAATAGATTCTGTACAATTTATATTATCCAATAAATAAGTAGTTTACAAATGTGAAACCATGTTCCATTCGCATTAGGTGGTGAGAACCAGAAAACAAAGTTCCCTTTAACGTATTTTAACATGATTGATAATCAGTTGCATGTGTTGTAGAATACAAATGTAGGATGCTGAAACGATATTGTGATGTTTATATTTGTTGTTAAGCTAGCTTGTTGAAAGTTTCCCTATAAACGATGTTTCGGGTATAGTTCTTGAGCTCTTTGTCTGCGTCTTGTATCATTAGGATTTTTAGCCCGTCAGGACTTGTGACTCTAGATAGTGCCACATAAAGCTGCCCATGGCTGAATACCAGGTTTGGTAAATATACTCCGACATGATTTAGTGATTGTCCTTGACTTTTGCTAATGGTCATTGCATAGCATGGTTTGACTAGAAAATGTCTCCGTTTGAGGACGAAAGGCCATTTTGATTGAGTGGATGTGAGTATGATCCTGTGGATGACTACCTCATCACCGACATGTGAGCCAGTTAGTATTTTGGCATGGATAACAAACTGGGCAAGATCAATGATGATCAATCTAGTTCCATTGCATAGTCCGTGGCTTGGGTTGACATTCCGTAAGAGCATGATTGGTAATTCTTTTTTTAAGCATAACTTATGCGGTGGCATACCGGGAAAATTTAAGGAATTTAGGAACTCGACTGGGTATAGTTGATGTTGGTCTATATTGTCTATTGATGCCTTGCAGATTTCATCTGCACTATTATAGGTGACAGCATCCCCCGCTAACTTTTTAAACATGAACTCTTGATTTCGTCAGCATCCTCATTTCTTGGGGTTAGAATTGCCCTCTCTTTTAGGTATTCCTCGTCAGTTTGCCTTAAGGTAAAATTCGGGTATGTTTCAGCCACAATCTGCTGAATAGGAGTATCCCATTCTTTTATCAGGAACCTTTCTGGAATCTCAATCCATGTTGGCTCATCCTCCCCTTCTTTAATTTTAGCTGTTAAATTACCGTCACCCACAGCCAATACCCACCGATTGAATTCTTGTTTTGATGAATCAAGCGCCCCGTTTGCAGAATACTTGTTGACCTTCATGCTGCGCATAAGTGTGAATACCTTGTAGTATTTACACAATTCAGACCTGTTTATGCAAGCTTGCACTATCTCTGGTCTTTATGCATTTGGGATGACTGGAAGGATTTGCATGAAGTCGCTTCCCAACAGAACGGTTATACCACCAAAAAGCTTGCTTCTTTTTTCTGTACATTTGAATCCCAATATATCTCTTAAGGGTTTTTAGATAGATAGGTTACCAAACTATCAACTTTTGTTCGCCAGAGTTACTAAACTTGTTTTTTGTTCATTTGGGTTACCGGACTATCAAAACCGGTTAAATTTGGTATCGAACTATCGGTGACCGGTTGCTAGTGTTAATTCCCGGTTACATTGCCAGCGTGGCATTTGACTTTTGATACAAATAAGTTACTGAACTTTGCGAATTTGTTCACCTAAGTTACTAAACTTTGTGAATTTTTACACACGTTTATATACACATTTTTATCTACACATTTTTATACATACACTTTTATAAACACGTTTTCATACACACATTTTTTATACACACATTTTTTTACACGGTTTTATATACACGTTTTTACACATATTTTTATACATATTTTTATACACACGTTTTTATACACACATTTTTATACAATGTTTTATACACACGTTTTTATACACACATTTTATACACTATTTTATACAAAACGTTTTTTATACATATGTAGTTAAAAAATTACACCACTTTTAGAAAAATTTGTGAATAAAGTGTGTATAAAAAAACATATCTAAAATTGTGTGTAATTAAAAACGTTAAAAATTGTGTATTTCGTATAAAAATGTGTTATAAAAGCGTGTATAATAATGTGCGTATAAATCCAATTAAAACAACATGGTAAAAAATTGTATAAAAACATGTATTTCCTAGAGGTATTTTTAGATGAACAAAAGAACAAACTTTAGTAACTTAAGCGAACAAATTCGCAAAGTTGAGTAACATACATGTCAAATAACCTGATAAGTTTCTGAGTTGGATAACTGGGCCTACAGAAAGCTGATGTGGAGAAGGTCAAAACACAATATCCCGGTTGCCAGTATTCAAGGTAACCTGAATGAACACACTATTGTTGTTCGGTAACCTTAAAGTTAAACTTCGATAGTCCAGTAACCCAAATGAACAAAAAAAGTTTAGTAACTTAGGCGAACAAAAGTTGATAGTTTAGTAACTTATCTATCTAAAAACCCTATCTCTTAATGTTATGTCTAATGCTTCAAAGGCATATCGTTAAGTCATTGGGGCTTCATAACAAATAATAAGTTGAACTTCTTGCATTAGCTCAGCTAACTGCGTGTTTTGTTTTATACCACATGTGTTGTTCTCCATTAGATCAAGTGGAATAACAAATCTGCTATGCGCGGTCCTACCTGCCAGGAGAAGCAAGCAAGCGATTCCTATAGTAATTAAAACAAATGCACAGTTTGTCAATAAGTTAATTAATTCTTGAATAAGTTAGCACGTTTTAAGGAAATAGCATACCTGAAGAGGCAAACGCGAGCACAATCATACGCTCTGATCGTAACCTTGAAATTATAGTTTTGTATAATAAAGTCTTACCGGTCCCCCCTGGGCCATAAACAAAATATAAGTTGCCCTTTTTTATGAACTGTATCAACAACATCTTCATAGATTAAACGTTGTTCCGGATTTAACAGGGGATGGAGCTGTTGTTGTTCATACTTGCTTTTTTTATATCAAAATCCAATGCCTCTCGGATCAGACGGTTGTCCATGTTTGTTAGCAAACTGGGTCAGGCCGTGGTGAATCCTTGAAGTCTTCTAATGATCTACCATATCTATGTAACAAATCTTGGATCTCCAACAGACAATAGTTGCGGATCTATACATCCGTCAGCTGTAGCTCAGGATAGTTAAAAAGCCTATGATTTTTATGTAGGATATCCTTCGAAACAATATGCCAGGTTTCTTCCCATAACTTCAGTGGCCTGCTTACGTCACAGAACAACAACATTGTAACCAATATGTCCCGTAGTTGTGGTCTTAATGCCGACAAACTTGCCTCTGAAATAGCTTTTGTCCATTCCCTGTCGTCATTTAGTTGTGTTTAGCCTAATCGCGTGTAACATGTGTTTTATTTGTGTTTAGTTGATTGCGAGGGATTTGTGAAGTAGCTGTGCATCAAGTGAGTTTCATAGTCCTATTTTTCCATTTTTAAATTGGGATGGAAATGATGCAAATGTTTTGAAATGTTTCATTGCTGAAATTACGTGTTTTAAATTGCGTATAGACATTACATGACTATTATATGACTATGTGTTACATGTTGATATTGATTGGGATCGGATAAGTACGCCTAATCAGTGTGATTTATGATATTGATTGGGATCGGACGAGTACGCCTACTTAGTGTGATTTGTGATATTGATTGGGATCAGACGAGTACGCCTACTCAGTGATACTTATGGTATCGATTTGGAATCGGATGAGTATGCCTACTCATTGTTGGTTATGAAACCATGGGATTGGATGGGTACGCCTACCCAGTGTGTGAATGTGTTGATTTGATTTTTCTGCATGCTAGCATAGGGTCATGATAGTTCATTATTTTCCTACTTTGTTTTGTTAATCATAGTGAAACGAGTATAATTGTGTGTCTAAAACCTATGACTCTCACCAACATATTTGTTGATGTTTTAAGCATCATTTTCAGGTGAGCATCTTGAGAAAAGTGAAGTTAGGAAACTTGGCTAGTGAGACCGTAGGGTTGCATGCATAGTTTATATCCTAGTTTTCATATCATACTTTGAATGTTGATTGAATGTTTTAGGTTTTGGTATATTTTGTTTATGTCTTTGTATTGGAGTGACTCGTGTACCTCAATACAAGACCCCTTTTTCTTGTGTTAGGTATTGTCATGACACTTTGTATTTATTTTTGTTTTGTTTAATGTGTTGTAGTTCTCTCTATTGTTGATACAATTGTGTTGTGATGATGTCTATCTTGTTATGCCTCGTAATTTCGCCTTGGCGGGGTGTGACAGATTGGTATCAAAGCCATGTTATAAAGAAGTAGGTGGTTTGACCTAGACTATAACCTAGGAGTCCTTCATATAGTTGCATAGTAGGAACTGTATGTGCTATAGTTCATATACCTTTCATTTTCTTTCTTTTCTTTTAGTTTTATCTCGACCTACGGGCTACTCAATATCAAAAGATCTAAAAGGCGAGTCAATTGACGAGGAGCCACTAGAGGAACCGAATGAGGAAGGGTAGTTAGAGGAGTCGCAGGAAGAGGCCGACTCAGATCTCTTATCGGATGCTCGTAGTAGGCCTAGACACGCAGAGTCGGGTGACTCTTGCAAAAGCAAAGTCAAACCCAAGCGAGGCCTAAATTAATTGTATCTCGTATTTTACCTTGACATGTTGCTATCGATGATTTCTTTCAGATATTACATATTTTGGGCACTTTGAGACCTTCGTTTTCTTTCTGTCATTTTCGATTTTATCCTTATATAAATTTATATTGTTTTGATGGAGCATCGTTTTTTTTATAGAGTCATGTAAGATGTGCAATGTGGTATATGTAAATATATGTGCGTTATCATTGAGATGTGTAGTCTTGGAAGTAAGTACACATGTGAAAGGATGCAATTATAATTATAGGTGGCCAACATAATTATAAAGGCATCACACACATAGACTTGTAACCATGATTGCATTGATTGGTGTTTGTTTGTTAGTTGGTAGTGTAAGATGCTATATTATGTGTGGTTGTATTATAAATAGTTTCATAGTTGGTAAGTTTTCCTCCTATCTAACGTTTGCGGATACCCTGGATACCTGTTATTACTATTATTACGATTATTGAGTTTGTTCGTCTGCTCGATTATTCGCTCGGATATATAACCCTCATTTTAGCATTCTTTGTTTGTACCATGTCGGTATGGATGATCTAACTTTTCTATTTGGCGTCTTGATGAATATTGGTTGTTCGGACCTGCTTCTTTGGATATTGGTACGTTTCATTGGTTCTTTTGTTGTATTGATTACTCGTATGAGTACTAAAATCCTCTTTCAAGCACTAATTGTTTCTAACATATTAGTGCGGGTCATTACTCTGTTCTTGATATATCCTTTGGTTTTCGTAACATGTTGCGGCATGTTAGTACCGACGCTTTTTAATGGTTGTTCTTTTGATCGTGAGTACGGATGAGTCTTTACGTTCTTCTTTTGGTTCGTAATGTCTTCGTATGAACTTCTCTTGTGCATGTTCGTTTCACTGTTATTCTGACTATATGGTCCCTTGTCCTTCGTTTCGCTTTGAAACAATAGAATTGTGTTAGAGTCTTTACGGTATTTTACAATCTCTTTTGGTATTACGATGTCCTTTGTTTGCGTAATATATTTGTATTGATGTCAAGTTATGAAAATCCTTTTGAAGTATATCTTGATGGTGTTTGGGAAAAACTATTTTTGAAATGATCTTATGAATACGTTATGACATCGCTTTTATGTTAATGTCTCTTTATGAAAACTATGTTTACAATGATTTTTATAAAACGATTTGATACAGGTTGACTGTCAATACTATGTTTAAAATGATATCAATGAATAAGATCTGTTTAAAATGGTCTTTAAGAATAAGATACAAAACTATTTTTTTAATGGTTAATAAATTTTATTTTTATTATGAAAAGTATGTTTAAAATGATTCATAATGGTAAGATGCGACACACCATTAAATAACTGTCTTTAGATTATTTTTTATGACAACCATGTTTAAAATGAATTTTATAAAGATTATATTTAAGACGTTTTATTTTTTATATATATTTAAAATGATTTTTATATTTAAAATGACTTTCTTTATTATTTTAAAGTGATTTAAAAAAATAGTATTTAATTGATTCTTTCGAGTAAAGTCGATTATTGGTATAAGAATCCTATTTTCGTATTTATCATTATTCGATATGTGTTCCTTTTGTCTTGGTACGCTTTGTTGACTCTTTTGTTTGCGTTTCCTACCGGTATAGATATTCTATCATTTCTATTAAGGATTCTTATGTCATTTGATCCACATGTATTTGCATATGTAAAATCCCTTATACGTATTCTAGCCTTTGATTCGTTATTCGTTTGCTACCATATTCGATAGTTCATAACCTTTAGAATTCGTTGATATACGTTTTATTTGAACAAGTCACTCTCCGTGGGGAGCACCTGTGTTGTTCAAAAAGAAGGACGGTTCATTTCGATTGTGCATAGACTATCGAGAGTTGCACAAGCTGACCACCAAAAATCTCCCCAGGATCGATGACTTGTTCGACCAGTAACAAGGTTCGTGTTATTTCTCTAAGATAGATCTTCGATCTAGTTATCATCAGTTAAGATTGCATGAAGAAGATATTCCAAAGACTGCATATAGGACGCGGTATGGACATTTTGAGTTTACGGTTATGCCTTTTGGGTTAACCAATGCACCAGCGATTTACATGAACTTGATGAACCGGGTGTGCAAGCCGCATTTAGACAAGTTCAACATTGTGTTTATTAATGATATCGTGATCTACTCAAAGTCTAAGGAGGAACATGAGGCTCATTTAAAGATAGTGTTGGAATTGTTAAAGAAAGAGAAGTTGTTTGCCAAGTTTTCCAAGTGTAAATTCTGGCTACAAGAAGTTTATTTTCTTGGACACGTGGTTAACAGCAATGGTATTCATGTGGACTCTAGTAAGATAGAAGTAATGAAGAATTGGAAAGTACCTAAGACGCCATCTGAGATACGATCATTTCTGGGATTAGAATGTTACTATTGGCGTTTCATCGCGAATTTTTCTAAGATTGCTAAAACCCTTACTTAACTGACACAGAGGGATCATAAGTACGAGTGGGGAGTGGAACAAGAGGAAGCTTTTCAGACATCGAAGGACAATTTGTGTAATGCACCAATATATTCATTCCTTGATGGATCGGAAGACTTTGTAGTTTACTGCGACGAGTCAAACCAAGGACTTGGATGTGTATTGATGCAAAGAGGAAAGGTGATTGTGTATGCATCTCGACAATTGAATATATATGAGAAGAATTTTACCATACACGATTTCGAGAGGGGTGTAGTGGTCTTTGCTCTTAAGACCTGGAGGCATTACTTGTATGGGATGAAAAGTGTTATCTACAAGGATCATAAGAGTCTACAACATTATATTTGGCCAGAAGGAGTTAAATAAGTGCCAACGAATATGGATTGAATTGTTTAATGATTTCGACTGTGAAATTCGTTACCATCCGTGAAAGGCGAATGTAGTGGCTGATGCATTAAGTAGAAAGGAGAGAGTGAAACCATCACTATTAGTCAATTGTTAAGGATAAGATATTGGCTGCTCCATGTGAGGCGTCCAAGGTAGAGAACGCAACAGCAGAAATGCTGCATGGCCTGGACCAACAAATGAAAAGAAAGGAAGATGGAGGTATGTATTTTATATGGGTTCCATTAATAGGTGATGTAAGGACATTAATTATGGATGAGGGTCATGCATCGAGGTACTTGGTAAATCCGGGAGCAGATAAGACGTACTATGACCTTAGACATATGTATGGTGGCCATGTATGAAGAAGGATATTGCTACCTATGTTAGCAATTGTCTGACTTGTTTAAAGGTGAAGGCTGAAACATCAAAGACCTTCGGGTTTATTGCAACAGCCAGAGATACCTGAGTGGAAATAAGATAGAATAACTATGGACTTTATTACAAGGTTTTCGAGATCAAGTAGTGGGTATGATACGAATTGGGTAATAGTCGATAGACTGACTAAGTCAGCCTATTTGCTGGCAATACGAGAAGATTACAAGATGGAAAAGTTGGCAAGGCTTTATATTGATGAGATAGTAGCAGGGCATGGAGTGCTTATGTCAATCATCTCAGATCGTGATGGAGATTTACTTTAAGGTTTTGGCAGACGTTGTAGAAAGCATTAGGAACACGACTAGATATGAGTACGGCTTATCATCCTCAAACGGACGAACAAAGTGAGCATACCATTCAAACTTTAGAGGATATGCTAAGAGCGTGAGTGATTGACTTTGGAGGTAGTTGGGATACTCACTTACCTTTAGCTGAGTTTTCTTATAATTATAGTTATCATTCGAGTATTCGATGTTTGATAAGTGTAGAATACACATATCCGTTTATACCTAAAAAACCCAATTAAACCCAAAACAGACCAAAAATGGCAAAAATATGCTTGTATTTGTGTTTTGTGTGTGCAGGTGCGGATAAATCAAAAATCATAAGAAAATAGTCAAAAACAGGCAAGCACGGACACGAGAATCAGAAAAGAACAAAAAGAAGCCAAAGAATCAAAGCCGAAGCCAGAAAATCAAAGACCGCAGTATACAAGACAAAACCTCATAATAATCCAATCCTAGTCCCTCAAGTTTTACAAAAGTCCAAAAATGTCCCCTCCTCCCTTATTGGGCCCAGGAAAGTTTAATGGGCCTTCAACTACCCTAAAATACCTTACCCGGATCTAGTAAGCCCAAAAGCCCAATTCATAAGCCCATTACTAGCCCACTTCCCTTTTAAATAAACCACAAGGGCTAAACTTGCAATTTTCGAAAGTTATTTATAACTAGAAAAGGGAAAAGTAATGAGAGGGGCTAGTGTTGTCATAAGGCCAAAGTTCAAACCGTTTTTACCCCGATTCAGTTATAAAAAAAAACCGTTTTATTTACACCTCGATTCAGTTTATAAAAAATTGCGCGAAGACTCATTAACTGTTCATACCGTCTTCATTGATTTACCATGGGATTAAAAATGAGAGGGGCAAATGCAGAATTAAAGGTTAGATAGTCAATCATGTGAGCTCGTTAACACTAAAGAGGGTCGATATTAGTCAATCCAGGGTTACTTAAGCTCTCACTCAAGCTCTTGACACGTCAGCCATGGGGAAAGCACACATAGTGATGGGTTTTTGTGCTAATCTACTCAGAGAAGAAACACAAGTGTGCCTCACTTGGATTGCCACGTTGGCAATCCGTGTGAGGTCACTTAGTGATCCAATGGCCAAAAACAAAGATCAAAAATGAAAGAAAGATCAAGGGTGGATGATTGATGAAGGCAAGGGGCTAGAAGGTTCTTTGTTCAGCTATAAATAGCCCTCAACAGTTCACACACAAACACGTAGCTTAGGTCTTAGTTTTAGCTTAATTTCTTTTTAGCTTAATTTAGCTTTAAATCCTTGTAATTTTCTTAATGTAAACAAGCTTTATTATAATGAAATTTCAGTTGTTTTAATCTCTCTTAAGCTCTTTTACCTAATCTCATAAGCTTTCACTTTTTCCTATTAAATAAGCTAAGATCAATAAGCTCTCAATAAGCCCTTTTCAGTCTATAAGCTGAAATTGGGTTTAACTAGACTTAATCCTACTTAAACCTTAAATCAGTTTAATATCTTACCTTATTACCTTTGTAAATGAATGAGGAAAGCTCTTGGAAGTTGGTTGCAATGGAGGACCAAATGGACTTTACCCTAGCTTATTAATAAGCTAGGGAGCTTGTAGCTGCCCTATTTGGGTACCTTTTGTTGAGCTAAAGGTTTTTGGTAAGTTTTCTTTTAATTTCCTTTTGTCCTTTAAAATTCTAGGTAGTAAAATGCTTATTAGCTTATAGATTGCTTATTTGCTTAAGACATCTGCTTATTTGTGTTCATTAGTGTTTATTTATGCTTATTATCTTTGTCTCATCATCTACCTTTAGTTTAAATACTTAGATCTTCATAGTTTCAATTTCTGTCATTAAAAAAACTATAAAATCCAAAAATAATAGAAAATAGTTTAAACCTTAGAATTATTGCTTATTTAGCTTATTGATTTATGTTAAATAGGTTTGATATAAGCTAGTTATTATCTGGTTTTATGGTTTTAATAGTTAGATTTCATTTTCAAAGCTTTATAAGAATCTGTCAAATTCATAAGGGGTGTTTGGCATAGGCTGGTTTGACCTGCAAAAGTCAAATTAAGGTGTGCAATTTGTTTGAGTCATCTGTGTTCTCATTTAAAATGAGTAGTAATTCAGTTTTTATAGGTTAGTTTTCAATAATTAAAAAGTTTGAGTTTATTTTTCTTAGTTTTGCACCAGGGCATTTTTAGATTTTTTGTTACTTATAAAACTTTGATCCAAGCCTCTAAAGGCTTGGATTTTGCTTGCTCTTGTTTTTAACACTCTTATTGAGTGTGTTTAGTGCATAGGTTTTCACCTTAGTGGCCTGCATTTATTTCTAGATCATTTGCAAAGTGCATCAGCAGTAGTAACATCAGTTACTACTGCTGAACTTTTGGTTCATTTTTAGGTAAGTATTTATAGGTTTTAGGATCTAAAATTCACATAGCTTATAGTTTAGTTATAGCTTAGTATAGATTAAGTCTTAAATCTCATTTTCTAGCTTATCTTACTAGCTTATTTAGCTGTCAAATTTCAACTAAGAAAACTAAAATACCAAAAACAGTAAGTAGTAAGTTAGATTCTTAAAATTTTGAATTCTAGCTTATGGAAGTTGAATTTATAGCTTAAATAGATAGTGATTAAGTAGATTTATTAATTTTCAAAAGCTTATAGTTTGAAATTGCTTTTTGAGCTTTTAAGCTTAATTTGATTCTAAGGATTTCAGCTTATTTTCTGACTTAGCATCTTTGCCACTTAAATTCAGATAAGCTCTAGTATCATTAAGCTAGTTCTCTTTTCAATTATAGTTAATACATATCATAAGCTGTCCAAACATCTTTTTACTCTTTGATTTGAGTTTAAAATGAGCTTTTTATAAGCTGTTAAGTAAAAACTTAGGCAAAAGTCTAGTTTCTGTAAACAGCTTATAAATAAGTTCTTTTTGAGCTTATTATTGGTTTTCAGTCCAAAGTGCTTTTGTTAAGTTTGTTCACACCATCCTCTTCTACAACTTTGCTTTTGAAAGTTTTTGATTTTAAGCATTTTTTGTTCTCAACTTATTTTTAAGGCTTATTTGAATTTAATTTGAAGTCGGGTTAGATCCTCAGGGACTGGTTTTGTAATGTTTAGTTTTTAATTGATTCTCAGTTAGTCCTTCATCAGTTAGTATCTTTGCTCCGTTAGTCCCTCTAGTATTTGCATAGTTAGTCCTTAGTTAAGTCTTTTGTTAAGTTTTAGTTAAATTTACTATTTTTATTAGTAATTAGGGTTTAGCTTTCAATTAGTTTAATTAAGGTTTAAATAAAAAGTAAAAATTAGGGCTTTTATTTTTATTAAATTTCTGCATATTTTCTTTATTTAGTATAATTTTTATAAAATTTTTAGGATTCTATTTTTAATAATTTTATTATTTTTATAGTTTTTAATTTTAGAAAAATCATATCTTTTAATCTAAAAAGCCAAAAATAGTAATTTCTTTTTCTAAAATCTTCTTTTTACTTATTTTACTTAGGAAAAATATAATTTCAATTATTTTTTTTATTTTTTTATTTTTAGGATTTAATTAACATTAAATAGTTTTTAATTAATAAAAAATTCAAAAATAATCTAAAAAAATATTTTTAATTTTCTTAAAATTTTCTTTTATCCTAATTTAGGTTTAGAATTTTAGTTTACATTTTTAGGGATTAAAATTAGTTTACTTGCTTATTTGTCGCATTATATTTGTTTCCCGTTAATCGTTTTAAATGTTTAATTGTTTTTAATTGTTGCTTTAGATTATCAAATCATCCATTTGCTTATTCAAATCATAATTCAGACTTAAACGAGGATTCAATTTCACTAGTCGTTGAGGAAACGACCCGGGTGATCGTATTTGCCCAGTTTAATATACGTATTATATATTATATTATATATATTTTTGAGAGTGAAATTTCCTTAGAGAATTTTCTTAATTGCTCTTTTAAAGTATTATATTTTATATATATTTTAGGTATATAAAACTGCTATCAAGTTTTTGGCGCCGCTGCCGGGGACTAGTGTTTAAGATTCCTACGTTTTGTGTTTGTTGATTTGGTTTGAAGATCCTTTCACCCTCGAAAGTTTCATTCTTGTTTTATAATTCAAAAATCCAAAAAAATCATAAAATATAAAAAGTAAAAAATATTTTCCTTTTCTTTTTAGTATAAGTAAAAGATAAAAAAAATAGAAAAATCAAAAATATAAAAAAAATCTTCCTTTTTAATTAAGAAATAAAAGTCACCAATTGGTAAAAATACCAAAATATAATACTCTCAACGGAGGTATTATCATAATCAATTCCGGTGAACTTGTTGGTTCCCAAATCGAACTAAAGATTTAACACTTGCCATTTGTGTCTCTACGAAGTACGGCTCACCTTGAAAAGCAATTTTCAAGAGCTACCGTGAAGTAGTTGATTATTTGGTTTAAGTCTCTTCCGTGTAACCGTTAAAATTCATTGTTAAAAAAAATAGTGTAAAGTTTTGCTTTTTGATTTTTAGTTTTTCCTTTTTATGCGCACTCGTTCGCAATCTCGAAGACGTCGTCAACAACAAACTCTTCCGGTTGTTGTTGAAAATTTTGATTTAGAAGAACCAATTGTCAATCAAAACATTGTTCCAATGGCCGACAATCGTACCATGGCCCAAATGTTACAAGCACCCATCGAGGGGTATGAAGATGCTATAGTTGTTCCACCGATTAATGCTAACAATTTCGAGCTTAAACAACATTTAATTAATCTTGTGCAAAGTAATAAGTTTACGGGTAAACAAGACCCCCACAATCACCTTTGATTTTTTAACAAGGTCACTTCAACGTTTAGACATCCCGAAGTTCCGAACACTTCGATAAAGCTTTTGCTTTTTCCTTTTTCTCTAGACGGTGAAGCCCGAGATTGGTTAGACAAGGAACCTCCAAGATCAATTCTCACATGGGACGACCTTGTTTCAAAATTCATAAACCAATTCTTCCCACCATCAAAAACAACTTATCTCCGAAACAAAATCACCAATTTTTTCCAAGAACCAAACGAAACCTTCAATGAAGCATGGGAACGTTTTAAAGGACTCCTTCGTCAATGTCCTCACCATGGCTTCTCGGAACTACACCAACTCGATACTTTTTACAATTCTTTGAATTCAAACGATCAAGATGCCTTAGACTCCGCCGCGGGTGGCAATTTTTTAGACAAGATGCCTCAAGAAGGATTAGCGATTATTGAAAGCAAGTCAAAAGTTCGTTACTCAAGGAGTCGTGCTAGTGATTCAAGAGTGAGTACGGATGCTCCTCTTTCTAATTCTTCACCTTCTAATAATTCTTTCGATATGCAACAAATAGCCGCTTCTCTTGAGGATAAGATGACTATTAAGATGAACAAAATGATGAATGAAATGAAAGCTTTAGTTGTTACTACTCCCGCACCCGTCAAAGCGGTTGAGGAAGTATGTGTCACATGTGGATCGAATCACAATTTTAACCATTGTCCGTTAACAAGGAACGATTTTCCCATTTTTCAAGATAATATTCATCAATTCCAACAAACTGCAGCCGTTGGTAATTTTCTCCAAAGGAATCCTCCTAATTTGGCAAACCAAATGAGACCACCGGGTTTCAATCAACCGAATGTTCAAAACAACCAAAACCGTTACCAAGGAACCAATTCTAATTTCAACCAAAACCGTGGAGGAAATTTTAACCAAAACCGTCAAAACAACCAAAATCAAGTTTACCAAGCACCACCATACCAACCACCAACAAATCAACCTTTGGTTAATCAAGCTTTACCTCCCATTTCACAAATTCAAGGAGTGTCTAAAACAGATTTTGAAAGTTATGCTAAAGCAAATGATGCAAATATGAATAACTTACAAATGAAGTTAGATAATTTTCAAAGAAACCAAAATGTTTTTCAAAGAGTTTACAATGATTCTCATAAGAAACAAGATGATTTTCAGAAGATGATGCTCAGTTTCATGCAAAGATATCACACCAATCAACCTTCAAGTTCAAGTTCGTTACCTAGCAATACCATTCCAAACCTTAGGAACGAAGCCAAGGCAATTACAACTCGTAGTGATGTTTCATACGATGGACCTCCGATTCCATCGCCGGTGGTGGAAAAGGAAAGTGAGGTGACAAAGGATACGGAGCTACCAAGCACCGAAGACATCCAACCTCCTCCATTCGGCCCAAGAACAAACAAAAGACAAGAAACCAATCGAAAGAATCCTTCTTCGTTGCTAACAAAGCCAAACCTAGTTTGCCTTACCCGTCGAGACTCAACAAACAAAAGATTCATGAAAAAGATGACATTCTTTCTTCAAAGTTTATGGAAATCTTTCGCAATCTTCATTTTGAGATTAGTTTTGCGGATGCTCTCATTCATATGCCATAGTTTGCATCGATGTTTAAAAAGATGTTAAATAATAAAGACAAGTTGATCGAATTAACCAAAACGCCTTTGAATGAAAATTGTACAGTGCGGTTTGTCTAAAAAAGCTTCCCAGAAAAGCTAGGTGACCCCGCTCGATTCTCATTCCATGAGTCTTCGAAGTTCGATAGTACTATAGCCCTTGCCGATTTAGGTGCTAAATCAATCTCATGCCCTTTATCCATTTGGAAAAAAGCTTCAACCCCGGGACTAACCGAAAAAAAATGGTTTTTAGATTTAGCCGAAGTACAATTTCCAAACACCAATCGTGTCGCTGAAAATGTTTTTGTCAAAGTACGGAAGTTTTACTTACCGCCGACTTTGTGTTCTTGATTTTATAGCAGATCCCCTCGAGTACCGTTTAATGACTCGGGCGACCTTTCTTAGGACGGCTCATGCGTTAAACGATGTTTAAAGACGAAATAGAATACACTTAGATGATATCATCTTAACCCTTAAATGTGAGATGCACCCTCCATTTCTTAAAACAATCTTGAACGTTGAAGAAATTGATCTAAATTGATGCTGCTTGTGAAAATTAATTCACAAGGAAGTACATGGATTTTCCGATTCCGTTGCTTACAACAATCCTTCTCCATTCTACGATCCTATTGTTTCTACTTCATCTCCGATACTTACTCTATTTGATGAAAGCGATTTTCTACTCTTTGAAGAAGCCGATGCTTTTATAGCAATCGATGATGAACCAGTTTCACCAGTTTTCAATGCTACGTACTACGATCCCGAGGGTGACATTCTCATTCTCGAGGCACTTCTCAACAATGATCCATTACCTCACCCAAACCAAGGAGATTACTCACCCAGAATTCAAAAAGATCTTAAAGTTGTTGAACCAAAGAAGTCTTCACTTGAACCAAAAGATGAAATTCCTGAAGTCGAACTTAAAGAGTTACCTCCGCATCTCGAGTATACGTTTTAGAGGAAAATAACAAGCTTCCAGTCATAATTTCAAAAGATTTAAGCCAAGATGGAAAGACCTCACTCATTAACGTTCTGAAAAACCAAAAATAAGCAATTGCTTGGAAACTTTCTGATATTCCTAGCATAGAACCAGAGTTTGCTCTCACAAAATCCTTCTAGAAGATGATTACGAACCTTCAGTCTAACATCAAAGGAGGGTTAACCCTAAAATCCACGACGTCATCAAGAAAGAAGTAGAAAAACTTCTTGACGCGGGATTGATTTATCCGATCTCGGATAGTCCATGGGTTAGTCCGGTCCATTATGTTCCTAAAAAAGGTGGTATGACCGTTGTCAAGAACGAAGAAAATGAATTGGTGCCTACAAGATTATCCACGGGGATGGAGAGTTTGCATCGACTATCGAAAGTTAAACGAAGCAACTTGTAAAGACCATTTTCCGTTACCATTCATGGACCAAATGTTAGAGCGATTAGCCGGCAATGAATTTTATTGTTTCTTAGATGGTTTTTCAGGGTATTTTCAAATCCCAATTGACCCTAAAGATCAAGAGAAAACTACTTTCACGTGCCCATACGGAACTTTCGCGTACCGTCGTATGCCATTCGGTTTGTTGGCATGCACCGGAACTTTTCAACGTTGTATGATGCCATTTTTCACGACATGATAGAAAAAACAATGGAAGTTTTTATGGATGATTTTTCAGTTTTCAGAGATTGTTTTTCCTCGTGCTTGCCAATTTAGATAAAATGCACAAAGGTGTGAAGACACCAAATTAGCACTAAATTAGGAAAAGAGCCATTTCATGGTTAAAGAAGGCATTGTTTTAGGACATAAGATCTCTAGAAAAGGAATTGAAGTCGATAAGGCCAAAGTTGATGTAATTTCAAAGCTTCCTCACCCAACAACCGTTAAAGGAATCAGAAGTTTTCTCGGGCATGCTGGATTCTATCGAAGATTTATCAAAGACTTTTCCAAAATCTCTTGACCCATGACCCATCTCTTAGAGAAGAACACTCCTTTCATTTTCTTGGAAGATTGCATTCTTGCCTTTAACCATTGAAAAAGAAGTTAACCAAGCTCAATTCACATTGCTACCGAATTGGACCAACCTTTTGAAATCATGTGCGATGCAAGTGATTATGCAATAGGTGCGGTTCTAGGACAAAGGATTGAGAAGCATTTCCGACCAATTCATTACGCTAGAAAGACCATGACCGAAGCAGAATCAAACTACACAACAACAGAGAAAGAAATGCTTGCAGTTGTTTACGCTTTTGAGAAGTTTCTATCATATTTAATCATGAACAAGAGTGTTGTTTACACAGACCACTCCGCATTGAAATACCTCTTCAACAAGAAAGACGCCAAAGCAAGATTGCTTAGATGGATCTTACTTCTTTAAGAATTCGATTTCTCAGTAATTGATACCAAGGGAGCTGAAAACTATGCAGCAGATCACCTCTCTCGTCTTGAAAACCCTTACAAAAATGTTTTTGATCCAAAAGAGATTACCGAGACTTTTCCTCTTGAAACTTTAAATGTTGTGAATTCTTATCAAAGTACCCCGTGGTTTGCCGATATAGCAAACTACCACGCGGGGAATTTTCTAGTCAAAGGAATGACGAGTCAACAAAAGAAAAAGTTTTTCAAAGACGTGAAGCATTATTTTTGGGATGATCCCTATCTCTTTCGTACATGTGCGGACCAAATCATCCGTAGATGTGTATTTGGCCAAGAAGCTCTTGAAATCCTCAAGGCTTGCCATGAAGGACCCACCGGGGGCCATCACAGTGCCAACATCACAGCTCGGAAAGTATTTGACGCCGGATTCTTTTGGCCTACGATTTATAAGGATGCTTACGAATTGATCAAATCTTGTGATGCATGTCAAAGACAAGGCAAAATCTCTCAACGTGATGAGATGCCTCAAAATGCAATCCAAGTTTGTGAAATTTTCGATGTATGGGGTATTGATTTTATGGGACCTTTTCCATCGTCTAGAAAAGCAAATCTATTTGGTACGTCGATTATCTTTCCAAATGGGTTGAAGCGAAAGCGCTCCCCACCAACGATGCTAGAGTAGTTGTCAAGTTCTTAAAATCCCTTTTCTCCCGATTCGGTGCTCCTAGAGCAATCATAAGCGATCGTGGGACCCATTTTTGTAACGATAAGTTTGCTAAAGTCATGTCAAAATATGGTGTCACCCATCGTCTTTCGACTCCTTACCACCCTCAAACGAGTGGTCAAGTTGAAGTCACGAATCGAGGTCTCAAAAGAATTTTAGAGAGGACGGTAGGAGAAAACCGTGCCTCATGGTCCGACAAACTAGATGATGCATTATGGGCTTTTAGGACCGCTTACAAGACTCCAATTGGATGCACTCCGTACAAGTTAGTCTATGGAAAAGCGTGTCACTTACCAGTTGAATTAGAACACAAAGCATATTGGGCTCTTAAGCATGCCAACTTCGATTTAAAGACCGCGGGCGATCATCGAAAGCTTCAACTCAATGAACTTAGCGAGCTTCGTGATCAAGCTTACGAGAATTCGCTAATCTACAAGGAGAAGACAAAGAAACTACACGATTCCAAGATAAAGAACCGAATCTTCAATGTTGGTGATCAAGTCTTGCTTTTCAACTCCCGATTAAAGATTTTCTCCGGAAAGCTCAAATCCCGATGGTCCGGACCTTTCACAATCACCGAAGTTTATCCTTATGGCACTGCCAAGTTGTCTCATGCCGATGGTTCTAATTTCAAAGTCAACTGCCACCGTTTGAAGCACTACTATGGAGGGGATACACCACCATTGGTTATCCCGGATCTCCAGACTTTCCCTAAGGATAACTAAATTCAGGGATCGAGTCGAGCTTGCGACTCGGTGATAAAAAACAAGCCGCTTTGTGGGAGTTCACCCCATGCTTATCTTTTTTATTATCTTTCTATTTTCTATCTAATGTGTTGTGTTGAGAGAGGCTTGTACTCTCTCCGATTTCTCAATGTTTGTTGCTTGTTTGTTGTGATTTTTGTAGGATTAAACCAACAATTGCTGGAGCCTCTCGTGTCCGGTTGATTTGTCCTGTTCTACTCGAGCTTCTCATCCTTTGTATGAAATTAGTTTGGGGAGATCCATATCCTTTCGTCTTATCGATTAACGTTTATCTTTGCATACTTCATAAACGGCTTAGATTTTCGTAGAAACCCGACTTTAAACATTGAGGACAATGTTTCGTTTTAGTTTGGGGAAGGGAATCTATCGATTTGATGTTGCTTGCTTATTGTTTTGTTCTCACGTACCCGTTTTCCCACAAAATAGCAAAATTTTTAAATTTTTAGTCATAAATATATATTTAGATAAAAAAAATCTAAAAAAATCTAAAAAAATGTTAAGACAAAAATGTAGGTTTTCCGTTGGTAAGAATAAGAAGTAATTTTTGACCCGATCGTACGTGTAGAGTTCTAGCTTTTTCCCTTAACAATTAATGATGATAGTTTGTGCTAGTCTCATGTAGACTTTAAACATGCTAGACTTGAATCATTAGTAAATGAAGACTTGTGCTAATCTCAAGTAGATTTTAAATATGCCGAGTTGGATTTTATATAGGCTAAGTGTTCGCGAATTTCTTTCTTAGAGATTTTAAATTGCGAAGAATAAGAAATGATAGTGTTATTTATAAGTCATGACATTAAACGTAGAATAGTTGGTTTTCTTTCAAGCTCATATGTATTAATTGTGGCTTTTTCTCCCATTAGCTTGTTTCACCTCTATATATAAATGTTTAATAAATAAAGTTGTATGGTTTTTTGGTTAATAATTAGCTAATAGAAGTTTTCTTTAGTTCCTTTGTGATTAGGATGAGTACACATCAGGAATACTTAATTTGGCATATTATATGTATCATAAAAAGAAATATTTTGCTTATTCCTTAAAGAGCCTTAGGGTATATGGGATAAGTAGAATTCAATAATAATCCGAGACTGATAAAAGGTTGCTGTATCTGCCGCCACAACCCATTACAGCCTTCTAAAAGGTCGAGGAAATTACCGAAGTCGAAATATGTTTGCTACATCTTGTCGGAGGCGTGACCGATGTTGTAGCCTTCTAAAGGACTGAGGTATAATAATGTTGCTTAATTTTTTTTGTCTTACTTTGTGCCTTAAAGAGCCTAAGGGTATATGGTGCAAATAAGATTGGTCCATCATGTCTTAAAGAGCTTAGGGTTATAAACATGAATGGTGCCTTGCTTGCTAGAGAAGAAAGTCATTCATGGGACAAGTGAACCAACGATGTCTTAGCTAAGGAGGTTTTTGTTTGCTTTGAGATGTGATCTTGCTAAGTGATTAACATATTAGCCCAAAAGGCCCATGTGTAAAGCTTGGTCGGATTTCATCTATCTAAATATGTGGATTTAATGGTTTAAATTAATTTGAACACACACACCTAAATATATGATTTATGTCGGGAAGAGGAATTCACAAGTTGTAATTATAAGTAGTCTTAGCATCTTAGTTCGTAATTAGCAGTGATCTTATTTTTAAGCTTAGCATGGGAAAAGTGAAAAATCGGGGATGATGAAGTTATCTTTTAGACACTTAATTGTGCTTTTTGTTCTATGATCCTAAAAGTTACCAATGAGGTAATGAAAACAATACATTATGTCAACACAAATAAGTTGTAGTTAGGTAGTTAATTATCAAGAAAAATCATAAAAAGAGAAAAATCTTTGAAAATGGGAAATCGGGTGTTTTATAACTTGTGATCTCTTATCTCTCTCAACAAAATCTTTGCTACTTTTCAAAGGTTTAGTTTGGGGAAGTTTCGAGGTATTTGGTTATAAGGCATGTGATATTGCGTGAGGACACACAATCGTTTAGTTTGGGGAATTTTGATAAGTGTAGAATACACATATCCGTTTGTACCTAAAATAACCCAATTAAACCCAAAACAGACCAAAAATGGCAAAAATATGCTTGTATTTGTGTTTTGTGTGTGCAGGTACGGATATATCAAAAATCACAAGAAAACAGTCAAAAACGGGCAAGCACGGACACGAGAATCAGAAGAGTACAAAGCCGAAGCTAGAAAAGTCAAGCCTCAGTCAAAATCAGCCAAGAAAAATCAAAGTCAGTCAAAGATGGTCAAACTAAGTCAAACACAAAAGGACAAATCCTCAAAAAGTTTCACTTTGGTCCCTCAACTCTCACAAAAGTCCAAAAATGTCCCATCCTCCCTTAATGGGCCCAGGAATGCTTAATGGGCCTCTATAAACCTAGGAAACCCTATCCGGATCCCAAAAGCCCAATTCATAAGCCCATAACTAGCCCACTTCCCTTTTTAATAAACCACAAGGGTTAAACTTGCAATTTTTGAAAGTTATTTATAACTAGAAATGGAGAAAAGAAAGTGAGGGGCGAATTGTGTCAACTCCTCAAAGTTTAAATTTCTTTTACCCCGATTCAGTTATAAAAAGGGCGGGTAAATCCAAACACTATTCACCCATCGTCCTCATTTACCCAAGAGTCAAATCAAAGGGCATTCCACATTTGAAGGTTCAAATGAGTAATTCAAGGGTTCAAGTACAAGATGGCAGGGTCATTACATCATCAAAAGCTCTGATTGGTCAAAATCCCAATTTAATAGGGGTGCTTAGGTCAATTCAAGTCGGGGATCGCAATACAAGATGGCTAGGGAGAGATTAGTCAAATCAGATGTAGTTTTTTTTAATTGGTTTACTCATATAGATGACACGTGGAGGAGAAGAAAGCACAAAGGAATGTGGGATTTGCACTAATTACACTCAGTAAACAAGCACAAATGAGTCTCAAACGGATTGCCATGCTGGCAATCCGTGTGAGCTCAAATATGATCCCCCCCCCCCTAACGGCTATTGAATCCAAACCCCAATGATTGAAGAATCCAACGGCAATGATTGAGAGGAGCGTGTATGCCAAGCAAGACCTAGAAGCCTCTCAGCAAGGCTATATATAGGCCTCACCTCTCACACACATTTATCTTCTTACCTTGTAATTTTTAGCTTAATGATTTAGCTTATGTAGTTTTAAAAAAAAATGTAATTTTCTTTTAGTTATTAAGGATATTGTAATTTGTTATTCGGAAAGTATTGTAATCTGAATTTTAGGCATTATTATAAGTGAGTTTTTCATTTATCCTGTTTTGTTACCTAAGTTTTTATATCTTAAGTTACTCATAAAGCTCCATTAAGCTCAATATAGCTCATCCAAGTCTATAAGCTTGGATTTTAAGCTTAAAAGGGACTTATATACTTAAAATACTTTAAAAATCTGTCAATCACCTTTGTTTGGACTTTTGGAAGGGATTCTTAATGGAAAGATCTCCTGGACTAATACTGGCTTATTTTAAATAAGCCAGAGCTTGTAGCAAAGCTCTAAGAGCATTCTAGCTTCTGTTAAGCTGAAGCTCAAGTAAGTTTCTCTTTTAAATTCCTTTTGTCTTTAATTTCTAGCATAAATAGTAGTTAAGGTGCTTATTAGCTTAGATTTGCTTATTTGCTGTTTCTAGTTGCTTATTAGTACTTATTTGCCTTTATTCTAGCTTATTAAGTGTGTTTTATAATGTTTATGTTATTATAATTTCTTAGGATCCTAGAGTTCTTCTTTGCTTATCTTAAAAACCATTAAAAAACCAAAAATAGTAGGAAAATTGAGTAGATCTTTGATTGTTGCTTATCTAGCTTGTTAATTTCATGTTTGTCAAGTTTGTTAAAAGTTCTTGGATGTCTGGATTATTAAGGTTTAATTAATAGCATCTCCGCGCGCATTTTAAAGCTCATTTTGAATCTGTCAATATCCTAAAGGAGTGTTTGGATTAAGCTTAATTGACCACTAAAAGTCAAAGTAGATTGTGCAATTTGAGTAAAGTCAGTTGAGTTTTCATTTAAAATTAATTGTGATTTAGTTTTTAGAAGTTAGTTTTAAGAAATTAAAAAGTTAGGTCTTATTTTAGATGTTCCTGCACCAGGGGAAAATTTCTCTTTGAATTACTTGCTTAAAAATTGATTCAAGGTCCTCAGGCCTAGTTTGGGTTAGATTTGTATTTTTACACACTCAAATAAAGTGTGTATGCAGTTTTTACCTCTTAAGTTCGTCTACATTTTAAGTTGTGTGGTTTTGTCATTTACTCACCATCTGTGGTAACACAGTTCACCTGCTAAACTTTTAGTTGATTTCAGTTTGGAATTTTAGGATATAGTCTTTTAAATTCATGCAATTCTTAGATTTCATATAGGTTAGCTTAGATTAGTTATTAATTTTCACTTTCTTGCTTATTTGCTTAAGGTATCTTAGCTTAAAAAAGTCATTAAAAAAGCCAAAAAAACTGTTTGTATTAGAATTTCAGATTAATGTTAATTATATTCTAGCTTATAGGAATAGGTTTTAGAATTTAGAATCCTAGCTTTATAGTTGCTTAACTACTTTGCATAAGCTGAACTTCTGTCAGAGCTTAATAAGCTTAATAGCTTAATTTGATTTTGTGCTTGTCTGGTCTCCCTCTGAGAAGCAGACATCTCTACCTCTTGTTCCAACTGCTTTGCATAAATTGCATCCTGTCTTGCAATTTCAGCTTTTTCTTTCTCAAATCTTTCCCTCTCAAGAGCTTCTAATCTTGCAGCTTCAATTTCACTCAGCCTCTCATCTGCTAATTGCTTCTTAGTTCTTTCTGAAACAGGGGAAGAAGGCTTAGCAACACCTTTTCCCTTGAAAGGATCTCTGGATGGTGATGTAGAATGAGCAGGAGCAAAATCACCACCAGTAGGAACATCAGTAGGAATATGGGAACTAGCAGCAGGATTATTAGAAGCACCACCAGGAGGAATATTGGAATCAACAGTCACAGCTGCATTAGCCAATGCAATTAGAGCATCCAAATCCACAGCTTGCTCTCCTCCTTCTTCTTGGTCAGAATCACTCACAACCACCTTCCTTTTCTTGGTCTTGAGTTTTACCTCCATTGCTTTGACTTTCTTGACCAACTTTCCCACCACATCCTGAAATAGCTTCTTGTGTGCCTTGAGCTCAGTTTCCAAAGAATTTACCTTCTGCACAAAAGTAGAAACTACAGAGGATAAAGCAGTTAGTGTAATAAGGTCCTCTGCACCTCCTGAAGTGTGACCTGCAGGGGGAGCTTGAGTGGACCTTGGTGGAGATGCATGGAAAGAACCTCCCAAAGGTTCATCTTCCACATTGGTGGAAGTGAAGGGTTCATCATCAGTCTCATGGGCTCGTGAGAAGGAAGCAATGTTTGGGTCTGAACTTTGACCATGCTCAAAGACTGGAGCAATAGGGTCAGAAGTTTGTTGTCTTGGGGGTGTAGACAAATGGTCTTGAGGTTGGTCAGGTTCAGGCCTAGTCTCAGGAATAGTTTCAGGTATGGGTGGTGGGACAGCTTGTGCAGCTACCCCTGCACCTTCACCTGCTTGAGCTTGGGAAAGCATAGCAGCTAAAAGTGGCATAGGTTGCCCCTCAAAGTTGAGCTTCATATTAGCAAAAAGTTTACTAGATAGCTTGAACACATGGTATTGTCTTGTAACACTAGTTTCTATACCCAAAATGGTTTGAAGAAATCTAGGATACATTAAGAACTTTTTAGCATTTCCTATGTTACTAACCATCCCCTTAAAAATGTAGCTAGACCAGTTAAATTTTCTCCCATCAGATAGACAAATAAGAGCAACAGCAAGTGAGCTACCAAATTGATCCCAACTACCAGACTTGGTACTGAGACAATGAAGAATGGTGTGGACCAAAAACCTCCATTGAGGTGAAAACTTGTTCTTGTAAAAGGTTAACTTGCCTTCAGTGACATACCCAAGGTTATCCATTCCAGAATAGATTTCCGCAATGGGTAAATCATCAATACCACCATCATCAGCCAATTGAAGTTGACTCCTTACTGAGTCCTCAGTAATGGTGTAGGGAGTCTCATCAATGGTAGCTAGGATAGCTGGAGGACCTAACTCAGGAGACCTGAGTGTAGCCGTAGACCAGAATTGTTTGACTAATGAGTCAAAGATGATGGGGTTATGAGTGAGAGCAAACCTTATGTGAGAAGCGCTCAAGAAGTCAAGAACCTGATGATAATCATCACTGCCTTTGGGTTTTTGCAAATAACCCACTTTGTTGTGTTCATCCCTGTATCTTAGTGCGGCCATTGATGATTTTGAAATAGGGTTGAGATTTTGTGCTGGTTGTTGATCGCAATGAGAGTTGATACTGGTAGAGAGTGGTAATTGAATTTATATAGAGGAATGATCTCAATGTCTATTGGACCGTTTGGAAATTAGGGTTTTAATGAAAAAGTAACTGTTAAAATGTGAGAAAACAGTAATTATCCATTTAAGTAGGAAACCCTTTGACGAATTAAATGCCAACTTGATAAGCTTAGGGGAAAGACCTCTGACATGGTTATCTTGTACCAAAACTTATTCATATTTTTATAGTTTCACATGAGCATTCCTCGATGCCACAAAACTTCATCAGAGATGCTTTTGGCCACTAAACAAGCCAACTTTTCTTTGGGAACAAGATTATTCATGTTAAAAGTATACAGATTGTTGCTTCCCGTGGTAACTCTGAGTAACACCATGCTTTTATTCTGGAGTTTGAAATCCCTTGGAGGGGGACAAGATAAATAGTGTCTGTGAAGAGAAAATCTATTCTTCTTGTCACAAATCTGAGAGGACTGGGAAACAAGTTAAATTGTTGACAGTTTCCTTCAATAGTATACATTTGCTAAATCCACTTAGGAGTCCTGAATTGTCCCTTTTCCAAACCATTTATTCCCCTTCACACACATCAAATAGTTCAACTTTGCCCCTCTAAATAGGTTGAAAGTCATCCAATCTTTCCTTGTTGCCAGTCATACTGCGAGAACAACCACTATCTACTATCCCTTCATCTCCAGCATCTGTATGGAGATTGACCTGTACAAAATTTTACAAAAATAACCAATAGTTCTAAGGGGACCCAAGCCATTCCTGACTTGGGTCTGCCTTATGGATCTAAAAATTTAGGCCATGTAGATATGTGAGATCCACCATTGTTCTTGGGTACCCTGTACACTTTATTTCTATATGACTTCCAAGAACAACCTGCTGAGGGCTTAACAGTAGTTGCCCATCCATCCCCATCATAATGCATTTGATTGTAATAAACATGAGGTCTAAATGGTGTGGAGGTCTGAAAATAAGAACTCGTAGGTGTAGGCAAATGGGTCATAGGTCTAGCAGTACTTTGCCACCAACCAGAAGTAACTGAAGAAGAATTTCTTCTACCAGCATGAACTGGATGCTTACCAGTAGAAACTGGTTTTGGCCTACCAGCAGGAACCTTGTTTGGTCTAGCATCAGGAATAGAAACCTTGCCAGACCTGAGACGTACTACTTGTGGGACAAATTGATTTGACTGAGTGACCCTAGTGGCATTGTCCCAAATTGGTTCTCTTTGAGGATATCCCACACTATCAAAATCATTAGCATATTGTGTCTCATAATAATTACAATCCTTAATGAGATGAAGATAACTACCACATACAAAACAAGAATTTGAAGCAGAAGAATTATTTTTCTTATTGAATTGCCTTTTTATTAAATAACCATTCTTTTACAAGAAGTCCTAGAAGTGTTTTCATATCTTATCAGAAATATTCAAGAGAAACTAGGTAACTACTGAACCATAATGGGTACTTAGTTAGGTGTCTACATTGGATCAATCTCAGCCACTCTACGATGTGGGATACACTAGATGTTGATGCACAAGAGGTAGGAAAAAAAATAAATCATTTGATTAGGCTCTGAAGATTCTGACACTAGAATCACTGGAGCAATGTCATTTATGTTGACTCTGAAGACTTGGCACTGTTATCACCAAGAGACAAGTCATTAGAAATAGGATTTAGGAGTCAACAGAGGTGATGACTTTGTACCTAAGACATTTATGATTCATCCATGTCAATCGTGATTCTGATGAGGAGTGTAGTCTCTTGAAAGAGGTGGGAGCGATAACTTTTTTGTTACTTGCAGCTTGGCAAACCTACTAAAAAGAGGTCTACCTTCCACTTCTTCAGAGTTAGTGGTACATACACTAAATGTAGAGTCATCCCATCCTAACTCATTTTCCCCTATATAGTCATTAAATCCCAAACCCACTTTTGTTCTAGAAGGACATGGAACTATCAATTAATCTTAACAGGTTTTTAGAAGAGATGTCCACTTTTCAGTCTTTGCTAAATGATTATCCAGTTTAGTCTGTAAATCTTTCTTTGCTATCTCTGCTTCAACATTTATTCTTTCAGAATGTTTCAGTAGATTAGTTGTATTTTCTAATTCAATAGACAATACTCTAATCTTTTCTTTATATCCTAACTGATTTTGCTGGATGACGTCTTTAGTTTTTCTATGTTTTATGAGATTTTATATAAGCTGAACCTGTATATAGTACTCATTATATTGTTCATTTAGATCATTATACTATTTTTGAAGATTATTAATTTATATGCACAACCAAAAGGACAGTTTGTACTTAGAGTAATGCTTGAGAGCAAATTCTCCAGCAGCTAGCATCCAGACCATTCCCAGTGATCAAGCTATTTTACTGTCAGCGCACCTTCTTTCACAAGGCAGCACATACACCCAGCAACCATTCCATATTCTTTGGGAGCAAAACCCTCATCATCCCCAGATTCATGTTCTTTCCAATTCTCCAATGTATCAACTGTTATTAAGGATTTAGTATCAGCCTCCTTTTTCCCAAGTTCATGAATCTTGAATGATGAATATCTCTTTTCATTTCCCCTATTGCTCTGTATTCTCTTGCAAAGTGCCTTTTTGCAAGCACTTATAGCATCTAACTGCTTCTTGTTGAACCTAGCAGCTTCTTTTTATCAAAACTCAATCTTACCTTCAGCCTTTTTCTCGAACTTATTCACCCTGTACTGTCAACATAAGCCATTTGACATTTGATATCCATCTCTTCTAAGTCCAATTTCGTCTATTGCTCAAAAAATCTTTCTTATGCTACTGGTTGTTCTGGTTCACTTTCAGCTACAGAGTGTGAAGAACAATCTTGATGCTATGACCCTAGAATTGTGAGATTTCTAGCTTTAGAACTTGATGGTGCTGAGTAAGTAGTAGATGAGGAGAGGCTTGGGCTTTCTGCTTATGACACAATGACAACAACTCTTTAAATAGAAAATGGGCCATTATTTGAGGGGGAGAAAGTGTCATATAATAATCTTTTAAAACGGTCTTTCAAATAAGTCACGGAATAAACGGATAAAGTTTTTGATAATGACGAATAACAATTTAAAGGGGGGTTAATTTATATTAACTACAGGGGCTTTAGATGTCATTTGTTTCAAACTTTAGGGTCTTATTTGTAATTTAAGACTTAGTGAATTCAGGCTTTAAACTACATATGACTAATATTGCCAACACTTCATAGTTTGTTAAAAGACTTAGGAATGTTTGGAAATTCTTTCATAGTTTTAAAAGTCTTAAAATTGATTCTCACGGAATAGATTTAAGCTTATTAATTCTTCGAACACGATCTCAAGTATGGGTGCGTACAAGGTTTTGTTGATTCCAAGGTATCAAAACTAGCAAGGGGGAAGGAGTAGATACACTGAAAGGTACAACAAGTACACGTGATAGAGTCCATAGCCTTCTTTAAATTTAGGCCATTCCGGAAAGACAAATGTCATAACCGCAGAGAAAATCAGTGTCTTAACTTGTTACTTTTGGGTGCACTATTTCTTCCACATGGGGGAAGAGATATCTTGTTATTTCTAGTATGCATCGTTTGAGATAACAAGGGGAAAGTGTTGTTAAAAGATTTATTCTAGCGTGAGAAGATTGTTTCTGATTCAATTAATGTTTCCTCGACCGATCAACCACTAAGCTTATTATTAAAAAAGAGAGTAGAAATATTTGATAAAAGAGGTACACTTAGGTATGATGATACCTTTAGATAGTCAGTATCCTGCAGGAAGAAATGTTTACATCCGAGACTTAGTTGACTTAGGTATTATCATTTCGGCTATGTAGAGGGAATAATTGGGACATCCAGGACTTAGCTAACTTGGTGTTGCAATTTATATCATCACTATCGTGTAAGGAGAAATGCGGACATCCGGGACTTAATTGACTTTGATGTTACAATTTCGAATTAATTGTGTACTTCAGACATTTAAGCTTTACACATCAAGTCTTCTTAATGCGGCTTGCAAGAAATCTATCAATCTACTCAAAAAGCTTTGATATTTATATCACAAGTACCTTGATTAAGGTTTTCGAATGGTTTTATGGCAAGGAGAACAGTACCAAAAGACCGACTATGCATTTAATTTTATCAGAGTTATAAGGTTGGTAAGGTTAGGTATTCGTTCCCATGATCCAGCCAGAACCAGAGGAATCTACCCAGGGACAATCCACTAGTTAGTGTAGAAGTCCTTAGGTATGGTATAAAAAGGAGTAGTGTTGATAAGATGTCATGTATAAATTTTTTCATGAGTTTTTCGTTAAACTCAAAATCTTTCAAAATTATTATACCTGACACTCACACATACCCTCATAGTAGGGGGATCATAAGTTTTTTCCCTATCGTCTTGTGCATAATCGGCACATTTTTCTCCCAGTTTTCTAACATATTTGAATCATTTTATATCCAAAATATCAAAGGTTGGAATTTGTTGATAAGGGGAGAAAATGTGATTAATATATGAAAACGTAGAAAAATGTGATTTTATAGACTCATGTGTGTACTCCATCCTACATGTGCTAAACACTTTCAAATATCGATGCACATGTTGAGGGGGAGTGTTTCTGAAAATCCAAAACAATTGAGGTACAAAAAGCTTTGATATTTATATCACAAGTACCTTGATTAAGGTTTTTAAATGGTTTTATGGCGAAGAGAACAGTACCAAAAAGGCCGACCATGTATTTAATTTTTATCGAAGTTATAAGGTTGGTAAGGTTAGGTATTAGTTCCCATGATCCAGCCAGAACCGGAGGGATCTACCCAGGGACAATCCACTAGTTAGTGTAGAAGTCCTTAGGTATGACATACAAAAGGAGTAAATGTGAGAATAAGGGAATAGTGCCGACTGAGATGGAGCTAGAACTGGAACAAACCCAACAAGGTTCTAGTCATGAAGTCTCGATAAGCACTGAAGGGGTTGAAGAATGAAAAAGAAATGTAAGGATAAAGGGTGTAAAGAAAGAAGCCCTCCATACACTTAGGCAGAAACCGGGTCAACACATCTGCTGTCAAAATCACAATGATGATTGCTGACATTGAAGACTAACATCATAGACCCAGTGATGCAATGCACAACCCTCCCTAGCCACTCAAAATCTCTCAAATATTTATGTTTTCATTTCTCAGAGACTAAACACGTTATTTATTGACATTTCCCACACACCGATGTTAGTTAGAAAAAATTAATTTAAAAAGTGACAGTCCTCCCATCCTTCGATCACTAAAACCAAAACTCCCAATGAGTCTATAACCACGAAGATCAATCAAATAATCTCATTAGGACACTATTCCATATAAATACTTGTTCTCAATTCACACAATGTGAAAACAAGGGTTAACAATAAATTCCTATGCATTTTCCCTGTTGGTATTTCCGGAACATCTTAGTGATACGAAGTATTCACAGTGAAGATGGAAATCCTGCTAGAGCCAACATCAAACAAGCTTTAGGTAGGTGACTTGTGAGATCCTAAATGGATCAAACTTGTGACATTAGGCATCGATTCGGTCTAGATTATGAACTGACAGAGGATGAATTTTGATAAAAGCTTAAAACTCTCGATGTGTTACAAAAATGCTTTTATTAGTGACACGTCGATTAATTTTCAAATCAATTTTCTATTCAATCGGTGAGATAGTAACTCACTGAATCACTTTTACTGTTTTATTAGTAGAAATACTATTAGTGAGGTAGCCTCTTATGAGGGTGACCGGTCAAGAGATGACTAAGTCAAGTAACAGTGAATCTAATGCATCTGCGTTAGAGGATCTAACACTTTGAGCTGGAAACCTTGTCAAGGAGGTTCTTATAATAAATCTACCTGATCACAGGTACAATATTTATATTGTAAAACGGTCCTCACGGAACCGAAGGTTAATGCAACCGAACTCCGACGAATGACAAAGCCATATTCGTCACCAAGCTTTATTGTTAATTGTTTTATTTCAGGATTACATAGAAATGGAGATGCAAATACCTCATTCTAGCATAGTCAAGTTCATAGCCACATGCTCATACTCAAGACTCAATGACTTTAAAACATCAAGAAAGAATGACCCAAAGTTTCCGCAAACTTTGATATCAACTTCTTCTTCAGTATGTCAAAGTGATGAAGTTATGAATTGATGAAGAAATACAAACATAAAGTCAAGCTTTCAAGATTGCAACAAGTATGAGCATGTTGGCCCGAAATTCACAAGCACACAAGATGGTAAAAGATCACAAGATGATGATTAGAGATTAAATTTGGCTGATGATCTCAAGAAAGCTCAAGATTACATACAATGACAATCTTAATGAAACAAGCTCAAGCCACAAGTCAAAGATCACTACATAAAGATGCAAGACAAAAGATCAACTATTATATAAAAAGGACTCAAGACCAAGACAAGAAGCTTCAACGATTAATGATCAAGGTCACAAGGAGAGATCTCTATGATCACCCCTTAGGGGGAGATTGTTAGAAATACTGAAAGTGTTGATCATTTATGAGATCTCAACAATCGTCCCTTAGGGGGGGTTGTTAGGAATTTAGTTTTTAGTGAAGTGATGATCATTATCGATCTCACGAGCCTTTGTAACAGTTAGACAATTTTATGTATTATTTAGTAAGCTAACCGGGCCAAAGCATAGAAAGCCCATGGCTAGCCCATGGAAAGCCCGATTTACCCTTTGTATAAAATCCCTCTCCACATATGGAGAGGGTGTTGGAAGAATTCATTTTACACACACTCTTTAGTGTGTTTCTCCCATTTATCTCTCTCTCTCTCTCTAGCTTTCTCTCTTTAGATATTATATGTGTGAAAAATAGGAACCTACAAATTCTGACAAGCTTCATTAGCGCCAATGATGAAAGCCCTTCCATGAGTTTGGTTGTCATTATTCCTCCGATCCGTGTTTCCTTCAATAGCCAATGCTAGATTTGGGCGATTCCTTCCTTGGCCCAGAACTTTGTTCAGTTTTGGACAAGTATTCCTAAGGTGATCTCGGCTTCCATACTCAAATCAATTCAACACTGGCCTATCATTCATAGCCCTTCCCATATAGTTCTTGGCGAAGTGGCCCACTTGTTTACACTTTCTACACACTGGACAATTTTCCGTATGATGGAGATGGCACTTGGCACATTTCTGGTGTGGACCAACATACTAATTTGGTCCCTGGGTTGCCATCCTATAGTTCCTAGCAAACCTTTGTCGTTTGTCAAGGTTACCTCCACCCTGGTTTCTTGATTGGTTTTCTTCCATCCTTTTATTCCCAACATTGTCCTTTTTCCATACTCTAGATCTAGTCACATCATTAGTTAGGCGATTTTCCAAAACCACTACACTTTGTATGGTACATGGGTTTGCTGAAGTAACCATCCCCCTAATCTCAAGGGCCAAACCCCATATATAGCGATCAATACGCTTATCTTCTGGAGTGACCATATGAGGCCGTAGCTTTGCCAGTTCATGAAATCGGGTGGTATATTTGTCTATATCACTACTAACCATAGTATGATTCCAAAATTCCGACTCTAGCTTCTGCACCTCACTTTTAGGACAATATTCTTCGAGTAAAAATTTCTTAAACTCTTCCCAGGTTAGTCGGAGTGCAACTTCCCGTCCATAAGTTTGCACCTGAGTATTCCACCATGTTAAAGCCCTACCTTGGAGTAGACAAGTTGTGTACTCCACTTTGCTATTCTCAGAACACTTGCTGATATGGAGCTTAGACTCCATGCCTTCTATCCATGACAACAACCCAACAGCACCTTCATTCCCATAGAATTCCTTGGGATTGCAAGATATAAATGTCTTGTAGCTACACCCTTGGTTATTGTTTGCGAGGTTTCCTCCCAGAATCCCTCGGTTGGCATTAAGGGCCTCAGCAAATTAAGCAACAAGGTTTGGTGACGCCGCATTAAGCTGTCGGGCTACCATTCCGTCCAGATTGTTTGGTTGATCCTCATTGTTGGTGTTGCGTGTGTTCCTTCGTCCAGACATGTTTCTACAATTTATCACAAACATTCATTTGAGTAAAGTTTTGACCAAAGTGCTTTTCAAATAATATATATATATATATATATATATATATATATAATTCAACGTAATATGAATTTTTTACTAATAATAATCATGCAAACAAAGAGGTCACAATATTTTTATAAGGAAAGTATAAGCATTCTTTCACACATGATTTGAATAATAATATCAAACAAAATTTGGCGTCTAGCCATTCATTATAATATAAAAGTTTTAGTACAAACATAACCTAACCATCATAGTACAAACTAACCATACATCTAAACATTTTATATGTACAAAGTTTAAATAAAAGACTACTTTAATCCATGTCATAGCTAGCCTCAGAACACAAACATGAGTGCAACCATCTACACTAATGCCAACACAAGTATCACCACTGAGAGGCCTAAATACCAAGCTCTCCTGCCAATCACAATCTCCCCCTTAGTAGTGTATATGGCCATTGTTATCTGATGTGTCAATCTCCTAACAATATCAAACATCTCGAATAGAAGCGTTTCCTGATGCTCAACCCCTATTCTACAGTCTTGAACCTCTATACATAAATATTGCATCCTGCTAAGTTCCTCAAGTGTCATACCAGGCTCTTAACTCACTGGCAATCTAGTAACCATGTAGGGGTACCTGTTAATATCTGGTCTGGGTCCTGTAGGGTATCTAGGGTGGTCCAGATACTGTCAGCTATACCTGTCACCCACCCGTGCGGTGACATTTAGGTCGGTTGATGATGGTCCACCGATGTGATATGTAGATATTAGTGATGGATGGGGGCTCACCTCCCGAGCGGGAGTCTCCTGTGGTCGTGATCCGAAGTTAACCATTGTCGGGCTAATAACCCTCATTCGGGCTGTCTGTCTAAAAGGTGGACCTTGGCGGATCGACGGAGACGGAACTGATGTCGGTGTAAGTGTAGGACTATGAATACTAGTGGATCTTTCGCTACTCGCTTCATGTTCTGAAGGATCCTCCTCAGAGTCCTGTGTAGGTTGCCTAGAAAGGCTGGCGGTATGTCCGGTCTCAGTAATAGTGTGTGCGGCATGGGAAGATGAGGAGTGTGACATACTGTAACAGGAAAGTGACCCAAATAAAAGTATACTCAGAGACATAGTGTAATATAATAAGGCAAAAGAATGATAAAAAGAAAGGCATACTTGGTCACTAATAGTGGAAATATGAATATCTGCAGTATGTAATGCACATGCGTCATAGTTATGCTTTTCAGGGATTTAAATGAATAGTCGACTTAAACATAATCCAAAGGTAACTACTCCTATCACTTCATGATCCTTCCCGAATTAGACATAGTTGATCAGGCTATGTATAATTGGGGACTAATGATGCAAATGCTCGGTTTAGTTAACTAGTATCATGTTTGGCGTTTTATGAAAAATATTGTTTTGGTTATAGTTGAGGTTTTTGTCTAAAAACCGACATTCTCTATAACCTTTGGCTCTGATACCAAGTCTGTCACACCCGGCTAAAGTGGAAACACAAGGTGCAGCAGCTCATAGTACATCGCATAAGATATAGATAACACCAAACATGATTTAAAGGAAAACATCATATATTAGAATAGGTTTCAAAAGACAAATTATAACATGTTTAAACATGATTCCTCAACGATAAAACATTTGCTTTTAAACATAACCCAATATTTACAAAAGAGTGTCCATGCAATGCATCCAAAATCATCACTTACTACTGATTACCTAAAAAGCATGATAAAAAGGGTCAACTATGGCCATAGTTGGTGAGTTCACAGGTATTAGTACACCAAGTAGTTTCAAAACGATAGTGAACAATTGGTTGCCAAATATTGCAAAATGGTCAGTTATGTATACATGCGTGTTTATGCAATAAGACCACTACTTAAGCCGCTTACAGCCGAACAGTTTGCCCCTATATGCCACATGCTCTAATGTAAGCATGGAATGGTGATACTATGCACTTCCGTTAGTTGGAGTGAGAGGATGGCTGTACCCCTAAATAACGCTATCCATAAATATCAACGACTCGAAATGAGTTAATAAGTAGTGTAGTTCTAGGGGACCTTTCACAATAATCGTACTCAAGCATCAAACATAAGCATATATACCAAGTGAGGCAAAAGTTCATTCAGTTCAATAAATTCGTAAAAGTACAATCAATTTAGTTTAAATAATCATATCATGTTTTCCACCCCAAAACAAGTAAACAGTAAAACGAGGGCTGTGAAAACTCACCTTAACAAGTAAGGAGTGAGTACACGAAGCGGGCACAAGAAGTGTACAACAATGATCACTAAGGCAACCCTCATACGTAGACCTCACTAGACGTGATCTAAAACAAGTAAAAATACTTATTAAAATTTAAATGATATGTTCGTACAAAGCACGATAACTAGTTAGGTCACTCATTTTAGACTTGTCAAAATACGTTACCTATACCAAAAATATACTATTGAACCAAAACACTTGCACACCCTACGTGTCTACCAAAAAACTCAACATCACAAGGACTTGGAAAATAATCCTTCACATGAGTAGCACAATGGCTCGTCTAGGGCATTTAAGTCACGTTGGTATGTGTTTAATTACACATACCTTTGACCACTAAAATCAGACTTAAATAACTAAAAACGTACCAAAAATACATTGTATTTGTATGTTTTGCATTTTTGTTGTGCAGGAAATGGATATCCAAGAAAAGGATAAAAACAGAAGCCAAATCGACAAAACCGAGCATGAGAACGGAAAGAGCGTGAACGAAAAGTCAAGTCAAAGCCAAAAGTCAACAAAAAGTCAAATCAAGTCAAAGTCAACCTCGGGAAGTAGATTTGGAAAGAGCATCGAAAACCGAACCCGAAAACCTAAACTGCCAAAAGTGGGCGCACCCGTACCCACCTAGTGGGCCCGAGAAAGCCCACTTATATCCTTATAAACCTTTAAACCTTAAAAAAGTCCAACACTTCTTTTTTAAAACACCTGGCCCAACCAAGCCCAATCCATCCCACACCACTCTACTCCCGTTACCTTTTATAACACCCTCGTTAGTCCTTTAAGTACTAACGGTGCAACACCAACAAAAACCACAAGGGCTAAACTTGCAAAACACTTATACACCTTAAGGGACCATTTTTGCTAATTACCCAAACTTGTGCCGTGCACCAAACAAACAGAACAACCCCTTTTCCCGCTCCCCCTCCATTGTTAGTGTTCACCCTCCATCCTTAAATTTACTCTTACCCCGAGGTTAAACCCACTTAAACTCCCTTCTAGAAGCTTATATGATGCAATGGATGACGTTTTTGGCACCTGACACATTGGCGATCCAAGGCAATCATTGGGGAATGATTACGTGGACAAAATCAAGGGTTGTGATGGACTTAAAGAAGCACTAGATGATTTAAAGGGCCAAGATCGAAGCTTCTTTTCCTCTCACACAAGAAACACAGGCTTAGAAGCACACGACCTGGAACCTTCCTTCGATGAGTATAAATAGGCTCCTTTGTAAGCCATTGAGACACTTAGTCTTTTTACCTAGCATTTTTATTTTTCAGCTTATTTAGTTTTGATGTAATTTACCCTGTAATGTTTTGAAGTTTAATGAAATCTAAGTTTGTTTCTTAAAATCTGTTCTAAGCTCTTTTTGTTCTCAAGTCTTATTTAAGTCACTAAAAGCTTTCATTTAAAACCCTCATAAGCTGTTTAACCTTAAGCAATGGAAACTCTCTAGTTTCTTGTTGTTTAAAGAGTTGTTTCATTAAAAATCACTTAAAAATACTTGAAGAATCTTGGAGCATGGTAAATTTTCATGAATTAAGTTTAAATCGCGTAAGTTAAAAATTAGCGTTCAATTTAAACGGGCATCAAACAATTAAATGTTTACATCAAGCAAGGGTTAAGTAATTATTTTGAGGATAATTATTAACTTTGTTCATTTTATTTTTATTGGTTGTTTCGTTAAAGGATACGTTTCGCAAATAAATGCGTTTAGGCATCAGGAACCACCCAAAAACTTTTTCTAAGCTTCAACAAAATACACCACCTTTTTATACCCAATACATAAAGTTAACAAAATATATCTGTAGTTTCATACATGGGACGAAATTATTGCAATATATACAAAGAAATATAAGAGAAATCTTCCAAGAAGTCTTTGTACATCCTATCTCCATTAAACATGGCCATACCATGTTCCTTTGACTAAAGACCAAGACCAAGAGTCTTCCCTAAGACCCTCTCTTTGTCTCTTGACCAACTATTGCAAACTTTTTGACCCTTTGAACCCATATATGTGCAAGTAACACTTAGTTACCATTCATACACATAAACACTTAGAAATTTTTTCACAAAACTCCCCCTTGCTCCTTAAAGCCCACGGCTTGGAACAAGCACACAACCAAATCCATACTAAATTTTATACAACCTATACACATCATATCTAAGACATTCTAAGATATTTCCAAGCATTGGTTAACCATATTCAAGCTTTATTCAGAAAAGGTAGCTAGGGTTTTCACTTGGAAAGCTAAGGTTTATTTAAGAAAACTAGGGTTTTCTTTGGTGCAAGCTTTGGATTTTTATCTAAACAAGGATTTAGATTATATTGATCATCATCATCATACACCCTAAGGTCATCTAGAACCCTTTATGTTTTTTCAATATTTATTTTATGCATATGTTAGTTCTATTGTAGTTGATCACCAGATAGGATTGTTTAACATATAAATGGAGTTTTTACCTTGTAATGATCTTTTTGCACACTATTATATATGTGAGATTTTGTAATATCATGGTTAAAGGGATGAGATAGTATTGTAACCTATTAAGTTGGTGTAAAATGATAACTACAAAAGTTGTAAGGTATAAAAGGCAAGGTTAGAATGGAGTCAACGAGGTCACTCTAAAGATTCTGTCCAAATTCGTATATATAACACATTTTTTTATATTTTTTATAAAGTAGGTATGATTCACGACGATTTCGGAAATAAGGTACGAAAGCTTGTCAAAACGGATTTATAACGAAAAGGTTAGAGCAAAACGATGTACATATTCGAGTATAAAAATCCGCATTTGGTAAGTTAGTAGTTTCTGTCAGGATTTTAAGATGGTATTTGCGGCACTTTCGAGTCCGTTTCGGCCTTCGGCCGAAACATGAAAGTCGTTCGGAAGGTCGTTTTACTTCCCCGCGAGGTTCTTTAAGTCTAAAAGCGAGTGATAACGGGTCGTAAGGCGGGGGCAAAATCTGTCTTTTTGATAATTAATACACTGCATCAGATCTGATGCGAGTGCTTTTTCGCCCATTTCGGTCGAGTTCGGATGCTCTCGGACAGAACTCGGAAAGTTGTTTAAAAATATCGTTTCGCATAAATTCTCTTTAGAACCCGAGTCATGAAAATGTAATTTAGTGGGTCATTATAGTCGGGTCAGACTTAGAAAATAAACTATAACTACAACACTACCAGTAGTAATAACACTACCAAGAGTAACTAATATACTACCAGTAGTAATAACACTACCAGGAGTAACTAATATACTACCAGTAGTAATAACACTACCAGGAGTAAACTATTCTACCTACTAGTAGTAATACACTACCAGTGCCGTAACTAATATATACCCAGTAGTATTAACACTTCCAGGAGTAAACTAATATTATACTACCAGTGTAACAACACTACCAGTATTAATTACAAACACTACCAGGAAGTAACTAATATCCCTACCAGGAATAACTTATAATAAATTATTAGATATTTATAAAATGTTTTACAATTATAAATATTGTTTTTTACTCGAACAATTAGATGGTGATTAGCTAAAATAGACTTATGCATAGGTGAGATTCTCAATCGTGATTAGTACTTATACGACCTTAAATTAAATAGGTTGCATTCGACGATTTGCGTGACGCATTATTTGTGATACACTTGGCATTTGCTCACTCAAGGTGAGTTCATAGCCCCACGTTTTACAATACTTTGTTTTATAATTTTTTAGGGTGAAAAACATGCAATGCTTTACAATTGGACACAAGTGGTTAAGTTTCATGTTATGATTACGTGTTGCCTAAGTAGCAATAACCCATATCTGAGCCCATTATCATGAACTGTCAATTGGCGGGTTGTGAGCGCGAATGGTATTAATAGATCTATTGGTTTGACAACCCGTTGGGTGATTAGTATCTCTGGACAAAATAACGTTTTATTACCATTGTCGAATATATGGATGTTTCTGGGTTCTGAACTAGGAACCAGCACCTACGGCAAGTGTAGGCCCACATTAATTTGGTATTTCATAACGTCAAGCTTCAGTGTCATGAACTTAGAGCAACGTAATTACATTTATATGATGTCTGCATCTGTTGCATTATCATACACTTGGGAAATCTTGTGGTCCTACAATATATGATTTATCAAACCTATGAATTCACCAACATTATTGTTGACATTTTAAAGCAATGTTTTTCAGGGGATCAATAAGCACGAGGTGCGATGGATACATTGGTGGTTTTGATTTGGATGCATTAAAGATTTTGTCGCATTTCATTTTGTTATCTGTTATGGGCTGAAAATCTTTGTATTTTGATCAAGTGAACAAGTTTATTAGCTTAGGGCTTATGTAACTTTACTTTGTTAAAATCAAATGTATCGTTTTCAAACGACTTTTGGTCGTTCTATATATATCTGTGTTATTGATTGAGATATGTAACACGCCCGGACCTTATTCCGATGCGAAACAATTTGGGGGTGTCTACAGAAAACTCTTAATGTCTTGTTGGTTAAAGAGCTGTTTCATTATTAAATCATTAAAAATACTTGAAGATCTTGGTGCATGGTAAATATTAGGGATGGGCCATGGGTTTAGTGTTATGTGGATATAAAGCTATAGGTTGGTTATAAGTTATTTGAGTCTTGAATCATATACAACAAGCTTGACTTTTGTTCAGTTTTTCATTTTTCATTTTCTTTCATTTTTACTGTTCAAGTGCTTATTTCTTGCTTATTTATGCTTTTTACAGCTTATTCGTGTTATTGATGCTTAGTTATCTTTGATTGTTCCTTGTATGTCTTTATTTGAGCTTTTCTTTTAAGACTGCCTATATTTGCTTTGTTACTGCTAATATTTCTATTTGCTTATTATAGTGCTTATTTGTGTGTTTTTATTAGTGCTTATTGCTAATTAGTCATTACTTTGTATCTGTTTTTTAAAAACCATTGCTTAAAATTTTGCTAATCAGCCTAAAAAGTCTTTTTCAAAAATTAAAGGGGTGTTTGGGATAGTAGTGAAAATGGGTCAAAATAGGTTTAAAAACCATTTGGGTCTTTTGGCTAACTTTAACCAGCTGTCTTTAGTTGTTCTTGATTAGTTTTTCAAAAGTTTTAAGTATTAAAATTTGTTTGAAGGTTTTTCTCATGTTGTCTTTGAAACTGTGGCTCAAAATTATTTTTAAAGTGCTCATTTGATTTAGTTATTCAAAACCATAGGTTTTGTGTCTTGGTTTTAGTAGTCTGTCTTTTGAGATTTAATACAGTAGTTGTTAAGTCATTTTTTTTTTTGGGAAATTTACTTGTGTCTTGTTCAAAATCTGTCATAGTCTAGTTAAGTGTCTTTCTCTTTTAAAAGCCCTTTTTCATTTACAAATTTTCAGTTACTTAAACTTGTCTTCAGAGCTTAAAAGTTTGAGCATAGGCTCATTTGTGGGAGTACTCAATCTGTTTTAACTTGCTTTTTCATTTTAACCCTTATTTGCCAACTTAATTGTAGGCTGCTATAGCCACATTTTTCTTAAGAAAACCCAAATCAGCACATGCTGACTGTGACATCAGTTTTCATTAGCCCTATTAGTGGCTTATTTGTTTTTCAAATTCCAATTTCTTTGCAGTTTTAGAAAGCCCTTAGGACAGACTATAAGCTAGTCCAAGCCCTATTCCCGTAAGGTTCTTCTAAGTGGTTTATTTTTAAGCCTTAAAGTTCCACTTTAGCTGTTTGTATGTTGTTTTTGGCTTAAGTGCTTATTTAGCTTATTAGTGCTTTCCTGTTTGAATTTCTTGATAAATTTTGTTCAAATGTGCTTATAAGGTGTAGTTAAGCTCCTGTCTTAGCTTATTACTCTTTTTGGTTTGCTTATTTGTGCCCAAGTAGCCAACAGTTAGCATTTTAGTGTTTTAGTATAACTTAGCTTATTCTGTCTTTCTTAGCTTATTCTAGTGCTTATTTGTGTTTTATAAAAAAAGTGTCTTTGTAAAAATTGCTTATTTAGTGCTTTTCTAAAAAGTTATATAAAAATGGCAAAAACAAAAACATTTGGGATTAGGGGAAGCCCCAGGTGAGCAAGGCTCGAACCCGGGACCTCTACCCTTATCCCAAACGTTTTACACAACACACACACTACCACTTGCCCTGGGGTCTTTTTCGTTTTATCTTTGCATAATTAAATCTTTATAGTAGTTTTAGGCCTATTAGCTTATAAGCTGTTTTTAGCTTATTCGATAAGCTGTTTTCACAATCTTATTTTTCTTAGATTCTACACTATTCAAGCTATTTTTCATGATTTTTTCAGATTTTTTTTAAATTGTTTAGTATTTTTTATATTTAATTTTTGTTAAAATCATTTTTAATTCATAAAAAATTATAAAAAAGTCAAAAAAATATAATTCTTTTATAGAAAATTTTCTTTTAACATTTAGCACCTAGAAAAATTAGATTTGCTTTCGTAGGGTTTAAATTGCAAAATTTTGTTTTCTAAAGAACGGGATTGAATCCCGTTCATGTTTTTAGTGTTTTTAAGCTTAAATCTCCTTCGTTTTTAGTCTAGTTTTCTTTGTTCTGGCTTTTTAGTTAATTAAGACTTATAAAAACTAAAAAGATCATTTTAGGACTAAATTTTGATAATTTAGGGTTTTTAGGTCCCGTTTAGGATTCTTGTTTTGCGTTTTTAGTTAAAATTTGTCTTCCCTTAAGTGTTTTTAAGTTTTTGCCTTAATTTTCTCATAGTTTTAGAAAACCAATATCAATCTTGTTCCATTCAAGCATCAATTCTCAAAACGACTCTCGACTTTCAATTGCATTCCTCGTTGGGGGAAACGACCAGGGAATCATACTCCCGGATTACTACAATTGAGATTTTTTGATTATTACCCCCCTTATACTTATATATTTATATAAGTATTTTATATTTATATATTATATATTTTAAAGGTGTGAGTCAATTTGGATTACTTTTTGGTGCTGTTGCCGGGGAGGGGTGTATTCGATTGTTGAAGCCGTTTGAAAATTTTTGTTTGAAGATCCTTCCGTGTGAAGTTATTTTGTTTATTTTCTTATGAAAAAATACAAAAAGATTTTTATTTTATTTAGTATAATTATAATATAAAAACAAGAAAAAAAACCAAAAATTTAAAAACATTATCCATAAAAAAAATTACCAAGTTGGTAAAAGAACACCAATATATAATATTTTCAACTGAAGTATTATCCATTAATAAGTTCTCGAACCAAAGAATCAAAAACTTACCTTTTGTGTCACTTGCGAGGTACGGCTCACCTTTTAAAGTTAAACAACGCTTTGTTGCGTTTTTTTTTTTTTTCCTTTTAAAGAGTTACGAGAAGCGATGTTGATTATTAGGTTTAAATTGTCTTTATATCCATTGTCCGTATTTTAAAACATATGTGATATACATTGTTGAAAAAAACAAAAAAAATCTCAAAAAAATTTAAAACCAAAAAAATTAGTATAGGATTTTCTTTTACATTTTAGTGCTTGCACACTCGTTCATCAATATCGTAATTCTAAACATGTCACAAACAACAAGTCAACCCGACTTTTGTTGAACACTCATATTTAATCTTGTGGAAACCAATGAAAATCAGCTCCTCCCGTGTTACGATGGACGATACTCGTACTTTGGCTCAATTGCTCGGAAGCACCCACCGGTGTGTTCTATGAGGATTACCATCGTTGGTGCCTAGATCACAGCGGACAACTTTGAGCTTAAGCATGGTTGCTTACCCTCGTTTAGAACAAACAATTTATTCGGGACATGACAAAGAAGACGTATGCTCACATCCTTATTTCAACAAGATCTCCTTCTTACGATGAAGTTCCGAACGTATCCGAGTACGTCGGATTTAATAGCTTATGCTTTGCCTATTTTCTCTCGGGGGGGGGGAGGGTTGCACCCGGATTTGGCTTGAAAAAGAACCCCCTCGATCGATTCTTACATGGGATGATCTTGTTTCGAAATTCATCAACAAATTCTTCCCTCCTTCCAAAACAACAAATCTTCAAAATGAAATCACGAGATTTCAACAAAGATTTGATGAAACTTTCTACGAGGCATGGGACCGATTCAATGATCTTCTTCGGGCATGCCCACATCATGGATTTTCAGAATTACATCAACTCGATACTTTCTATAATGCTTTGAACTCTAATGATCAAGATTCAGTGTGATTTCCGCCGCGGGTGGTAACTTTTTGGATAAAATGCCCCGTGATTGCCTAAGAATCATCGAGAGCAAATCCAAAGTTCGTAATTCACGTAACAAACCGGTTGTTGCCAAAGTGAGTTCGAGCTCTTCCACCCCCGGTATTTCTCCCGATGTTGCCGAACTTAAAGATATGGTGAAAGCTTTACTTCTCGATAAGAAATCCCAAGCTCCCGCTCCCGTAAAAGCGGTCGAGGAAAGTTGTGTTACTTGCGGTGGTGCTCATTCTTACCGAAATTGTCCCGCCACCGATGGCAACGTTTATCGTGACAATATTCAAGAGTACGTCTCTCAAGCCGCCGCAGCTAATTTCAATCAAGGAAATACCGGTTACCGAGCCCCGATTGCTAATCAAATTCGACCTCCCGGTTTTCCTCCCGTTTAACAAAACCAAGGAAATAACCAAAACCGGGGAACTAATTACAACCAAGGCCAAATTTATCGACCTCCGATTAATCAACCCCCGGTTCACCAAGCTCGGCCTCTGCAAACACTAGGTATGACACAGACCGGATTTTGAAAGCGACGTCATGGCTAATGATTGCAGTATGAGAAACATGCAAGACAAAACCAAAACTTGCAAATTCAAAGACCAATTTTAACGGACATGGCTTTCCAAGTTTGTAAATTACCCAATACCGCTTCTACTCATGTTAGGGTACACTCCCTCAGTATTTACCTCTACTAACCGAAGGTAGATCTTGAAGGGTTTTTACAACCCGCATGCGGGTGTGCTTATCAAGGACCGAATTCCTACATACTTCTTATTCTCTCCTAAAGTAATGGAACGTGAAACCTAAGGTGTGCAAGGACACGGTGCCTCCTACTAATAATGGAAGTACCAAAGACGTCCAACCTTCGGTTGTCCAAGTTCAACCTCAAGTACCAAATTCTGAGCCCGTTGTTATTCCCGTTAGTGTTCCAATGCCTAACTTGAAACCGTCAATTCCATATCCTTCGAGATGTAATGATGAAAGGCGTCGTGAAAAAGCTAACGACCAAATTGAGAAATTCTACAAAATCTTTAAAGATTTGAGTTTCAAAATTAGCTTAACGGATGCTTTGTCTTTATGCCTGTAAATTTGCACGCCTCTTAAAGCTTTAATTGAAAACAAAGAAAAATTAAGTGAAATGGCTAGAACTCCTTTAAATGAGCATAGCTCGGCGGTCATCCTCAACAAGTTACCCGAAAAACTTAGAGACCCTGGCAAATTTCTCATACCGTGTGATTTTCCCGGAATGGATGAGTGCTTAGCCTTGGCCGATCTTGGCGCTAGCATAAATCTCATGCCATTATCCGTGTGGTGGAAAAAAGCTCTTCTCTTCGGAGCTCACTCCTAAGTATGACTCTTGAACATGCAGACGTCCCCCCCCCCCCCTTCCCCCCCCCCCCCAGTTCGATTACCCAACCGATCGGGATCGCCAAAGATGTCTACCTAAAAGTAGGAAAGTTCAAATTCTCGGCCGACTTTGTAGTCGTAGACTTTGATGCATATCCCCGAGTACCCCTAATTCTCGGGAGATCCTTCTTAAAGACCGGACGTACTTTCATTGATGTTTACGAAGGCGAATTAACTCTTCGGGTTGGAAAAGAAGCCATAACATTCAATCTTGATCAAACTTCGAGCTACTCTCTAATTATGATAGATATTCGGTTAACCGAAAGTCGAGTCATTGAAATGGATGTGAGGTGTATTCTCAAGAAGTTCTCGGTTTCTCCTATGTGATCGCGAGTAAGCACCACTCCTTATTATGAACCCAATCGTTTCTACCATCTTCTCAAACTCTCACTCCTTTCAGGGATAGTGGATTTTCTTCTCGAAGAAGTCGATGCTTTTTCCTCGCTCTTGAAGATGTATCCCAACTTCACCAGAATGTGAATGACTCTTACTATGAGCTATGAGGGGGATTTATCTTCTTCTTGATCTTTTGCAATGTAGATCCATCATTACCCCCTCCTACCCTAAGGAAATTATTGCGGAAATTCGAAAGAGCTTAAAAATTTGTGATAGGTAAAAACTCATAAATCTTCAATTGTATGAACCTCCCGAAGTCAAAATCAAGGGACTTACTCCTCATCTTTGAATACGCATTTTTGGAAGGTGACAAAAAGTTGCCCGTCATAATTACTAAAGATTTGAGTGTCGAGGAAAAAGCCGCTCTCATAAAGGTTTTGAAGTCACACTAGGAGCCATCGTTGGAAAACTCTTCCGACCTCATGGGTATTAACCCAAAAATTTTATACTCACAAGTTTTTTTATGGAAGAGGACTAAAAACCTCGCACAGGTCAACACAAAAGACGGAGTGAATCAAAAATCCACGATGTCATCAAAAAAGAGGTGTGAAAAAACTTCCTTGCGCCGGATTAATTTACCTGATCTCGGGATGGTCCTTGGGGTAATCCATGTATCATTTGCGTACCGAAAAAAGTTGGCCGAACCGTTTTGTTAAAATGATGGAAACGAGTTAATCCCTACTCGATTGGTTACGGGGTGGCGTGTATGCATTGGCTACCAAAAGTTAAATGAAGCCACCCGTAAAGACCACTTTCCACTACCTTTTATGGATCAAATGCTCGAAAAATTAGCGGGAAACGAGTACTATTATTTTCTCGATGGTTTCTCGGGTTACTTTCAAATTCCCATCGACCCTCATGATCAAGAAAAGACAACATTCACGTGTCCTTACGGAACGTTCGCCTACCGTCGCATGCCTTTTGGCTTATGCAATGCACCGGGCACGTTCCAAAGGTGTATGATGGCTATCTTTCATGATATGATCGAAAAAACAATGGAAGTCTTCATGGACGACTTTTCGGTCTTTGGGAATTCATTCGAAAATTGCCTCTCTCGTGTAGACAAGATGCTTCAAAGGTGTGAAGACACCAATCTTTGTCTAAATTGGGAAAAGAGTCATTTTATGGTTAAGGAAGGCATTGTCCTTGGCCATAAGATTTCTAAAAATGGGATTGAGGTCGATAAAGCCAAAGTCAATGTGATTGCTAAGTTACCTCATCCCACCACCGTTAAGGGTGTTCGGAGTTTTCTCGGTCATGCCGGTTTCTACCGACGATTCATTAAGGATTTTTCCAAAATTTCCCGACCGATGACTCATCTTCTTGAGAAGAATACTCCGTTCATCTTCTCCAATGAATGTATTCAAGCTTTTGAAATGTTAAAGAAAAAACTTACTGAAGCTCCAATCTTGATTGCCCTAAATGGGACTAACATTTGAGCTTATGTGCGATTGCAAGCGATTTGCCAAAATTTTAAGGGGGGGTGTGCAGTCTTGGGGCAACATCATGAAAAACACTTTAGGCCTATACACTATGCTAGTAAAACAATGAACGAGGCGGAATCGCATTACACCACGATGGAGAAAGAAATGTTAGCCGTGGTGTATGCCTTCGAAAAATTCCGATCTTACCTCATCTTAAACAAAAGCATAAAGTATACGGATCACTCCGCTGTAAAATATCTCTTTGCTAAAAAAGATTCTCTAGGCGAGATTTGCCTTCGGTGTGTTCTCTCCTTCAGAGTTCTCATTCAAGTTATGACACAAAAGGAGCCGAGAATCTCGCAGCCGATCATCTTTCCCGATTAGAAAATCCTTATGAAAATGTTCTCGACCCAAAGGAGATAAATGACACGTTTCCTCTTGAGATACTGAATATGGTAACTTTTCGTGGTGACTTAAGTACCCTGTGGTTTGCTGATTTTGCCAATTACCACATGGGGAATTTCATTGTTAAAGGGATGTCGTCCCAGCAAAAGAACACATTTTTTAAGGATGTTAAGCATTACTTTTGGGACGACCCCCTTATCTGTTCAAATATTGCGGATCAAATGATATGGCGTGTGGTTGCAGGGCAAGAGCTGTTGACATCCTCTCAGTTGCCATCAGTGGACCCACTGGGGACATTGCGGTGACAACTACACGCCAAAAAAGTTTTTGGACTCAAGATTTTATTGGCCCACGAAGTTAAGTGATGCCCATGACTTTTGGATCACCGATGTGACACTTTGTCGAGCGTCAGAAAAATTTCGCAACGTGATGAAATGCCTCAAAATTCCATCCAAGTTTGCGAAATCTTTGACGTGTAGGGCATCGATTTCATGGGGCCGTTCCCGTCTTCACGAGGGAACAAATACATACTCGTGGCGGTCGACTATTTGTCAAAATGGGTTGAAGCGAAAGCGCTCCCCACCAACGACGCCCGAGTTGTTTGCAAATTTCTTAAATCTCTCTTCGCCCGATTCGGTGCCCCTCGTGCTATCATAAGTGATCGCGGAACCCATTTTTGCAATGACCAGTTTGCAAAGGTCATGCTTAAATATGGAGTTACTCACCGTCTCTCCACCGCGTATCACCCACAAACAAGTGGGCAAGTTTAGTATCTAATCGTGGTTGTGAATCGATAATTCTTGAAAGGACCGTGGGCGAAAACCGTGCCTCTTGGTCGGATAAACTAGATGATGCACTTTGGGCCTTCCGTACCGCTTACAAAACACCCATCGGGTGTACTCCATACAAGCTCGTGTACGGAAAGGCATGTCATCTACCGATCGAGCTCGAGCACAAAGCTTACTAGGCCTTGAAGCATGCAAACTTTGACCTTGAGACCGCGGGTGATCACCGTAAAGTTCAACTCAATGAACTAAATGAACTTCGTGATCATGCCTATGAGAACTCTTTGATCTATAAAGAGAAAACAAAGAGGATCCATGACTCAAAGATCAAAAACCGCGTTTTCAACGTCGGTGATCAAGTCCTCCTCTTTAACTCTAGATTGAAGATGTTCTTGGGCAAGTTGAAATCCCGTTGGTCCGGACCGTTCACCATTGCCCATGTCTTTCCATATGGCACCGTTGAGTTATCCCAAAACTCCAGGCCAAATTTCAAGGTGAACGGTCATAGAATTAAGCACTACTTTGGAGGGGACGTACCAAAATTGGTTGTCCCAGATCTCCAAACCTTCCCCAAGGACAAATGAATTCGGGGATTGGGTCAAGCTTAGTGACCCTAAACAAGCGCTTCATGGGAGGCACCCCATGCTTATCCGTAGTTATATTATGTAGTAATGAATAAGTGTTTTTTGTTGTGAGAGGTGTGCCTCTTTCCATTCTCGTTTGCTTGTGTTTTTGTGATTGTCCAGGATTGTCCAGGATTGTCCCGGATTTTTGAAGCCTCTCGTGCTCGCGGTTTTGTCCTTCGATCACAAGAGCTTCAAATCCTCAGCTTCATTTGGGAAATCCAATATCCTAATCTAATCGACTAACGTTTATCTTTAAGCATACTTAATAAACGGCTTAGGATTTACGTAGAGACCAGTCTTTACAACATTCGGAGGACAAGGTTAATTCTAGTAGGGGGATCTTCGATTTGATTGTGCTTGCAGCTGTTGTTTTCCGTAATTCCGTTTTTACCACAAAAATTTCAAAAAAAAAAATTCAAAAAATAAAATAAGTGTTTTGTCACAATTTTGACTTTCCTGCTGGGTAGAATAAGAATAAATTTTGACTCGATCGAGCGTGTTGAGCTCTAGCTTGTTCCTTAACTTTTAGGCTAAGCGTTCACGAAAATTCGCGAAGAACAAAAAATGATAGAGTTGATTATGAGTTGGATGCTAAACAAGGATTATTTGGAAATCTTAAGAGCTCATGTATGTAATTTGTGGCTTTTTCTCCCATAAGCTTCTAACCGGATTAATATACGTGCTATTTTTGGAAATTAAACTTAAATCAACAATTTTTATGTAGTGTATAGCAAAAATTTTAGTCTTAGTTCAAATTTATACTTGAATTTTTCAAAAAGAAGTCTTCTCTATATAATAAAAATAATAATAATAATAATAATATGAAAAATGATGAAAAATGAAAAAATATAATAAATATAAACTGTGGGCTGATAAAAGTTTGTTGTATCTTGCCGGCTCACAACCGATGTTGCAACCTTCTAAAGAAAGCCCATAGTAAGAATAAAAATCTAAGACTGATAAAAGTTTGTTGCATCTTGCCGGCTCACAACCGATGTTGCAGCCTTCTAAAAGGTCGAGGGTTACAATTGCATCATAGTTATGTTTAATATTAAGTGTGAATTAATAAATAGATCTCTTTTTGTTAAATTTAAATATGCTTTTGAACTTTGACTATTTCATTTTAAGTTTTTAAGCTATGTGTATACGGGAAACCTGAGAGTTTTTGAAACCTAAGGTCCGTGAGTCCCGATACTAGTCTTTGTGGGGTGTCAAAAGCCTGGTCACTTAGCCGCAAGGTTGGGATGTGCCGAGACGAAAGTCGCTACATGGGATGATCTCGCCTTCAAACTCATTATTCTCGGGTGGAACATGAAACATAGAATTTTGCAAAACGTTGATCCATGGTTGAAATTCAAAATAGCACATTCACCTAAGATATAATAAATTGTCGGGAGTGAAAAGTTCACAAGTTGCAAATATGAGTAGTGTTAGCATCTTAACTGATATTTAACTGTGATTTCGTTTTAAGCTTGGTTTGGAGCGAGTGAAAAGTCAGGGACGATGAATTTATCCTTTTTGGGGGCATTCTCGGATCGAAATGCATCTTGTTCTATGATCCCTAACGGTTATGAAAATAATGAAAGTCAAAATAGTTAGTTACTAATATTTAAAAAAAATGAGAAAATAGGAAAAATATAAAAATTTTAAGAATAAGTGTATATCTTTAAAAATGGTAAAAATGAGGCTTTTCGAAACTCTTGATTCTTTAATTCCCCTCGATGAACACTTAGCTACTTTTCGAGGTAATTAGTCAAGGGGGATTAAGATTCTTAGTTTTCTAAGTGCTTACGTACAGCATTACGTGAGGACACGCAATATCTTAGTATGGGGGATTTTGGTATGTGTTTAATTACACATACCTTTGACCACTAAAATCGGACTTAAATAACTAAAAACGTACCAAAAATACATTGTATTTGTATGTTTTGCATTTGTGTTATGCAGGAAATGGATATCCAAGAAAAGGACAAAAATAGAAGCCAAATCGACAAAACCGAGCACGAGAACGGAAAGAGCGTGAAAGAAAAGTCAAGTCAACAAAAAGTCATATCAAGTCAAAGTCAACCCCAGGAAGTGGATTTGGAAAGAGCATCGAAAACCGAACCTGAAAACCTAAACTGCCAAAAGTAGGGCCACCCGTACCCACCTAGTGGGCCCGGGAAAGCCCACTTATATCCTTATAAACCTTTAAACCTTAAGAAAGCCCACCCAACAAAGAGCCCAAACCAACACCTTTATACTCCCGTTATCCCACTTCCCTTTTAAATTTAACCCCGTTAGTCCTTAAAAGGACTAACGGTGCAAACATAAATATAACTCCAAGGACTAAAGTTGTATCACCAAAGGACTATACTTGCAATACAATGTATAACTTTCAGGGACCTTTCCTGACATTATCCAAACTTCAAAATAACCCGGGAACAACTGTTCATCATCTCCCACACCAAACGTGTGTCTGTCCTCACTACCCGCCAAAACCCCAACACTATTCCCCTTTCTTCTCCACTTTGTCTACACACCCCACACCTTATCCCACCAATTGCCACCTTGGCAATCTCCAATCATCCCATTCGTCAAGGAATAAAGACAAGAAATCAATGGCTTTGATCATACAACTTGGGGAACACTCAATTTGGATGGCTATGATGACATTTGTGACCTCTCTCACACAAGAAGCACACCTGCAAAAGCTCTCAGCAAAGAAGCACACCTCCTAGAACCTTCCTTCGATTAGTATAAATAGGCTCATTTGTAAGCCTTTGGGCACTTAGTCTTTTTACCTAGCATTTTTATTTTTCAGCTTATTTAGTTTTGATGTAATTTACCTTGTAATGTTTTAAAGTTTAATGAAATCTAAGTTTGTTTCTTAAAATCTGTTCTAAGCTCTTTTTGTTCTCAAGTCTTATTTAAGTCACTAAAAGCTTTCATTTAAAACCCTCATAAGCTGTTTAACCTTAAGCAATGGAAACTCTCTAGTTTCTTGTTGTTTAAAGAGTTGTTTCATTAAAAATCACTTAAAATACTTGAAGAATCTTGGAGCATGGTAAATATTAGATGGCCATGGGTTTAGTGCTTATGTGGATAAGCTATAGGTTGGTTATAAGCTGATTTGAGTACTTGAATCATATACAAAAGCTTGGACTTTTGTAAGTTTTTCATTTTTCATTTTCTTGCATTTTTACTGTTCAAGTGCTTATTTCTTGCTTATTTATGCTTTTTACTGCTTATTCATGTTATTGATGCTTAGTTATCTTTGATTGTTCCTTGTATGTCCTTATTTGAGCTTTTCTTTTAAGACTGCCTATATTTGCTTTGTTACTGCTTATATTTCTATTTGCTTATTATAGTGCTTATTTGTGTGTTTTTATTAGTGCTTATTGCTAATTAGTCATTACTTTTTATCTGTTTTTAAAAACCATTGCTTAAAACTTTGTTAATCAGCCTAAAAAAAGACTTTTTCAAAATTAAAGGGGTGTTTGGGATAGTAGTAAAAATGGGTCAAAATAGGTTTAAAAACCATTTGGGTCTTTTGGCTAACTTTAACCAGCTGTCTTTAGTTGTTCTTAATTAGTTTTTCAAAAGTTTTAAGTATTAAAACTTGTTTGAAGGTTTTTCTCATGTTGTCTTTGAAACTATGGCTCAAAATTATTTTTAAAGTGCTCATTTGATTTAGTTATTCAAAACCTGGTTTTGAGTCTTGTTTTAGTGGTCTTTAGAGTATCTTAATGCAGTAGTTGATAGTCTTTTTGATTTACTTGTGTCTTGTTCAAAATCTGTCATAGTCTAGTTAAGTGTCTTTCTCTTTTAAAAGCCCTTTTTCATTTTCAAATTTTCAGTTACTTAAACTTGTCTTCAGAGCTTAAAAGTTTGAGCATAGGCTCATTTGTGGGAGTACTCAATCTGTTTTTACTTGCTTTTTCATTTTAACCCTTATTTGCCAGCTTATTTGTAGGCTGCTATAGCCACATTTTTCTTAAGAAAACCCAAGTCAGCACATGCTGACTGTGACAGCAGTTTTCATTAGCCCTTTTAGTGGCTTATTTGTTTTTCAAATTCCAATTTCTTTGCAGTTTTAGAAAGCCCTTAGGACAGACTATAAGCTAGTGCAAGCCCTATTCCCATAAGGTTCTTCTAAGTGGTTTATTTTTAAGCCTTAAAGTCCCCTTTAGCTGTTTGTATGTTGTTTTTGGCTTAAGTGCTTATTTAGCTTATTAGTGCTTTCCTGTTTGAATTTCTTGATAAATTTTGTTCTTAAGTGCTTATTAGATGTGGTTGAGTATCTGCCTTTGCTTATTTCTTATTTCATTGTGCTTATTTGCCTTTTATTAGCCAAGCAGACTTAAGTGTTTAACTAGCAGTACCAACTTAAAAGTTAGTACTGCTGAGTTTTAAATGCTCATTTCTGGCTTATATAATTGTTCTTATTTGCTAAATTTTGTTCCTATTTGCTTTTTAAGGTTGTCTTGAGATCTGTGTTTGCTTATCTTGCTTTGTCATTTGCTTATTTGCTCTTTTTAAGCCTAGCCTTTTTGCCATTTGTTTCTTAAGTTTAAAAATAAGCATTCTGTCATTTTCATTGTGCTTTTTCAGCTTATTCCTTGGCTTTCATAAAAAGCTATAGTTATAAAAAGTGCTTATTTTCATGTGGTGCATAAGTGTGTGTAAAAAGATTTTAAAAAATGGCAAAAAACAAAAACATTTGGGATTAGGGGAAGTCCTAGGTGAGCAAGGCTCGAACCCGGGACCTCACCCTTATCACCAAACGTTTTACACACACACTCCACTACCAACGTGCCCTGGGGACTTTTTTGGTTTAACTTTGCAACATTAATCTTTTATAGACGTTTTAGGCCTTTTAGCTTATTAGGCGTTTTTAGCTTATTTGACAGCTTATTTGATAAGCTGTGTTTCCCGGTTTATTTTTCTTAGGACAAGCATTGTTCAAGCTACTTTTGCTAATTTTTTCAGATTTTTATTAAATAGTCTAGAATATGGCCAGACATATAATTTCAAACAGATGCATCAACTTGAGAAGGAATGACATTGGCAATTGCATTCTCAATTTGTGTCGAGATTTGAGCTTGAATATTTCCACGTTCCTGCAAAATCGCTTTAGCAATCAATCTTTTTGTCTCTTCTTTAGCCTTTTGCCTCTCCAGAATCAACCCTTCCGCAACATACACTGGAACTTGATTTTGAACTTGTTCAGGAACTTGCTGCATAACTTGCTTCTTAACGTGTTTGTCTACGATAGTGGGTAATGTCTTAACTATTACATCATGAAGATTACCAGCAAGTGTATCGAATAACTTTCTTGGCATAAACCTTGCCCGTAAATGTGCAAACAAGTAACCATAACGTCCTTGTAACTCGTGAAAGAAGCTCTTGTAGCGTTTGAAGCGAGTAGGTTTTGTCTTGAACAATGATAGAAGGCGATTCATTTTAGTTAACTTTTTGTGAGGTAAACTTGATGATGATGTAGTATGAGGAGTATCCGTCAATTCCTGGAGTTTCTCAGTATCCGAAGATACGAGATTAGTATGAATCCTAGGAGATCTAATTGGTGTGGGGATTGGTGAATTCCTAGTCTCCTCTACATTCTTCCCTTTCTCCCTTCTCTTTAATTCATACACCTCATCAGTTATTTCTTCATCTTCATCAGTTACATTCACTGGTATAATAACGTTAGTAATATCCACCGCTGGAGTCTCCTGAGTAATCTCCACCTCCGTTTCCTGAGTAATCTCCACCTCCTTTTCTTTAGCAATCTCCACCTCCGGACTTTCCTTATCACTCCGGGGCTCTATCCTAGTGCCGGGAATATTTGATTCATCATTCCTAGGGATTGAACTATCATCAACAATATTCTCTTGTTCTTCCACCATCTTTTCAATTTCTTCAGATGCCAAGTGCTCATCAACCAGTGCCACATTCTCTCTTGCTTCCTGCTCCTCACGACTTTTATGCTCAGCAAGACTAACTTGTAATGTATCTTGTAAAATCATCTCATCTGCTTTGTCGACAGTTGGCACTGGAGCTGGTGGTGTAAGACGTGTGGATCTCCTTTCAGGAAGACGAAGACGAATCACAGTTGATCGTCTTGGAGCACTTGACTCTGCGACTTCCTTATCAGGGTTAGGTGACCTAGGGGCGCTAGTTGTCCTATGCGTTCCGTGGGTAGACTCAGTCGGCTGTGACTGAGTCAGAGGAACATCTATCCCAAACACCTCCGTATACATCCGATAATGCTCCGTTTGCTTCATTTCATCAGTGATCATCCAATCTGGTATCTTCATTCCAACTTTGTTTTTGTGTCTTCCTGAGTTAAAAATATTCTTCATAATATCATCATCTTGCAAATTGTGATACATGTCTCGAGCACGTCTTGAGATGTCAGGAAAGATAGTCATGTAGTGATTGACAATGATCTTTGTAAATCTTGGATACGGAATCGAAGATGTTGGATGATGAAGCGAATAGTAAAGTCCTTCCCATAGTAACTCCGCATAATCCACATGAATGTTGTTGACAAAGCAATACAACATTTGCATTATCTGCAACGGCGGTTGGTCCCATCCAGTGACACGTGTTGTTAAGCATTTGGAGAATATTTTGCATAACGTTTGCCATGGCTGCAGAAGACCAGTAGTCTTGAAATTCGATTGTGTCTTTAACTCCATTGTAAATCCCAATACTTGCTTGTAGAATGGAACCATGTCAGAAAATGATGGTGGTGGCACGAATGCATTATGATTGTTGGCAGTTGCTTGTGGAAGATGAAAGATTTGTCTGAAGTCATCCAGTGTAAGAGTGAGTTCTTTCTTGTCCAGCATAAACCTGAGCCGATACTTTGATCTGTCTTCCTTCAAAGTATGCCAGAACTGTGCCATATAAATCCATGGAACGGATGAAGAAGCTGCAATGCTGAATCGTAATGGATGATTCTTGATGATATTCGTCAGAATTTTGCTTTCTGGTGGACATTGCACATGCTCGAGATCAACTTTCTTGTTAGCATCCATAAGATCATATCTCTTGTTCGGAGGACACAGTTCATCTGGATGAACATCAGCTGCATGTTGTTGTTGTGCCATGATGATTACTGAATGATTACAATTGAGATGTTAGATAACACACAATTCATTTGACATTTTTGTCTTTTTCCACTCTGTCTGTTTTATATGTTCTGGCAATTCTTTTTGAACATATGTTTGATCAGTTTCTTTCCCATGTGCTCGTTCTTGCTTTTTCTAGCACATGCCATACGCTTTATTCTTTTGATTTACCAATTTTTGTGTGTTCTGGCAATTCTTTTTCGAACACACTTTTGATTTGCTTTTTCGCGTATGGATTTAACTCTCTCTTTCTGTTTTTAGAATATCCTCACCAGAAATTCTTTTTGACATGATACTCTTTCAAGAATGATGATGATTTCTCTTTTGATTTAAAGCAATACTCTTTTATGAAAAATTAAAGAGAAATCATTCAACTTCTTAAAATTGTTTTGTGAAAGAGTATCATTTTGTCACAATAACAGATTTTGAGAACTTTTTCCAGAAACTTTTGTCAAAAACATTCTTTATAAAGATAACATAGAAGCATGTAATCACAAACCCACAACTGAATGGACACTAAGACACTCACTCCTCATTCTGTTCATTGCAGAAAATGGCCTTTAACACAGACCCGGGGTGTTTTGTTTTATTGGTTATAAGAAAATGGGCGTGTCAGGGTCCGGTGTCTAGCAGCGGGGAATGAGTTGCGTTTTGGCTCCTTGTGGTAACAGCCGGGTATAAACCCGGCGAGGGTGCGTTGGAGTCGGGTAGGCAGCCGGGGGGTTGGGTTGTCGGGCTGGGTTTAGCAGCTAGGGGTGTTTGATTGTGGGTTGGGTCGGGTTAAGGTTATATCAGCAAAAGGTGTTCGTTTGGTTGTGGTTAGTTGCACAAGGGTGCGTTTGGCAGCCAACTCCCCACAAGGACGCGTTTGGTTTGTATTAGGGCATCATAAGGGTGCGGCTGGTTTGTGTTACAGCCCTAGGGGCATTTAGTTGTGGGTTAACAGCCGAGGGGCTGTTTGGTTTTGCAACCACGGTTAGGGTGCGTTAGGTTGTTGACAGCCGCACAAGAGAGTGCGTTGGGTTGGGTTATAAAACAGATGGGGCGTCGGGTTTGGCTGTTGAAACAGCGGGTTGAGGGCGTGTTGGTTTTTGTATACAACTAGGGGTGTTCGTTTGGCTTGTTAAAAACTAGGGGTGTTCGTTTGGTTATGTGAACCCGAAAGGGTGCGGTTGGTTTTATAGAAAAGCGACTAGGGCACGTTTGGTTGGACAGAAAATGACATAGGGTGCATGTGGGTTTAGAGAAGACAACAAACGGGTTCGTTTGTTTGGTTTAGCAGAAAAACCGTAGGGAGCGTTTGGAATAGCAGAATCACGACATAAGGTTTCGTTTGGTTTTTATATATATCTCAAAACAACAAACGAAAATAACGAAAGGTTTTTATAAATATTAAAACCGGACAAATATTTATTGGTGGTTATAATCGGTTAAATAAATATAATATTTATTGATTGAATTAAATTAGATATAACGATATATATAAATATGTTATATCTAGGAAACGCGGACATTTGAGATAATGGAAACACGCATAAATTACAACATATATTGAATGAGGAAAAGTGTTGAGTTTTGCGAATATGGAAAACCTTACATAACCGAAAATGTCATAACGAAATATACATATATTTTTATAATTGGTAACGTTTTGCTAAAATTATATTATTTTAGTAACTGTTGTAAAAGAGACTAAGTTATATTTTGAAGATATATTAAAATTTATAACAATACAATAACTAGATAACGAACGAGATTGTGTGTGTGTTTCGGTTTACAATTAGACAACTATTTTGGACACGACCCGTCGAGGGACAGAAAACGAAATATAAGTTTATAAAATGTTATTTTATTTTTATGATTGTCAGCCTAGATAGATAACCTAATAATCATTGTAAACAGCTTTACAAAATCGGTTTTATTTAATTAGTAAACTTTAAAACGTTATGATTAAGTTTTTAGTGGACATCTTTAATATTTTAATGGTGAGTTCCGAAAACGTGCGGATTATATTACTACAAATAATTTTTCTCAATCTTTTGAAACAATACTTGTAAGAAATCTTACTTCCTCAAATATTTACTGGATTGTTTGTCTTTGTTATATAAATCGGTACGAGTTATATAAGGGTGTATTTTTATATGTAATATATAAAGAATATATTACACACTAATCGTTACTTTTCAATCTATTTATTTAACCAACCACCAAATCATTCAACGTTAAATCTAAATCTTTATTAACGCGTCGCGTTGACATAACAATTCACCGGGAAACCCAAACACATTATCCTAGGCTAGTGAGACTTAGCCGTAGAAGATTAAGCTGCATCTTCTGATCGGAGCAGCTTCGTCTTCCGTTGCATTGTGCATATTAGATGCCCATCTGCCAATCGTTCTTCATCATCAATGTGAGTTCATAACCTCGCTTTTCAATCTTTTGAATGTTTATAAACCCGCGAGGGGGAATACATGCTTGTCTACAAACTTTTTACTTACTGTGTTATCTTATAACAATGTGATTGTTTTTAAAGGATATTATGAGTTCCATAGCCTCACTTTTACTCGTTTTGGATAACGGTTATATATATTTTTGGGATGAAAATATGCATCGTTTTATAAATGGACACAACATGCTTTGTTTTATAAATTGGACGCAATTTGATTACATGTTTGCTAAGTAACGATACCCCAGTTAACGTCCCATTGTCATGAACTGTTCCAATTGCATAGATGAGTTGGGAATTACACATATGTGAGCCGCGAATGTTATTTAATAGATCTATTCGGGAAACGACCTCCCCGTTCGGGTGACTAGCTATCACCGTGAACGAACGTTATAGCATGTCGAATTTAGGATGTTTAGGGTTAGACATCCATATGGGCGTAAATTGCAATATATAGTTTAATTGCAAGAAAGATCGTCGGCTTCGATGTCATGAGCTTAGTGTAAATGTAATCTAGTTTTTGTGAGATCTGCATGTGTTTGCATTTACTCACGGGGAAAAAAATAAGGGGGGGAAAAAAATTCTTGGCGGGTCTACCTTATATATATTATTTTCAGGCCACATAACAAAATCAATAGGAACGGGCTGGTGCCAGGGATACACTTTTGGTGACATAAAAATTTGTCATGCATTCTTTATAAAAATCTTTGGGATAAGATTGGTACTTTTGGTGACATAAAATTTGTCATGCATTCTTTATGAAAATCTTTGGGATTTTTACATGGTACTGTGATGATACAGTGGATTACATTCATATTTAAACTAATCTATGAACTCACCAACTTTATGTTGACCTTTTTAAGCATGTTTTTCTCAGGGAAATTTCATATGCTCGGATTTCTTGAAGCTGCATTGGAAGTCTTTACATTCATGCTTTTCATTGGGATGCAATTATGGGACAATAGTATATAAAATCATAGATTTGATTAAATCAACGAGATTGTTTTACAAACGACACATTTAGAGGTCGTTCTCTTGTATCTAGCGTTGTGTATTATGAAGTAGCACCCCATGTGGTATTCCGCTGCATTGTTGTATTTTTGGGGGTGTTACAGATTGGTATCAGAGCACTGGCTATAGAGAACTAGGTTGCATATTTTACCCTAGACTATGTCGTTTTCACAACATTAACTCACAACTAAACTTTTCAAAGTGCATACACGCTACTTGCTTATGTGCTTACGTTACGTGCTGCATTAAGTGCTTACGTGGCATACATATATATAATATATATATATATGCTTGCATTCCTTTCGCGTATATCGTTGCATACGCTTAATTTATATAAGAATCATTATATAAATATCAGAATATTTTTAAGACATTGTGGGTCGCACAATGGTCTCATTCTACTCGTTAGACATTGTGAGTTATACAATGGTCTCATTCTACTCGTCAGACATTGTGAGGTTATTTACAATGGTATCTCATTCTACTCGTCGAATTGTGAGTTATACCGATGGTCCTCATCTTGCTTCTTAGAACATGGTTGAGTTATTACAATGGTTCATCTTGCTTCTTAGACATTGGGAGTTGCGCAATGATCTCACTTCGTTATCAGACATTGTAAGTTAAACAATGGTCTCTAAGAATATTATTTTCTTCATAACTTTACATAATATCGTATTACACGAAGACCGTTATAATTTTTGGTTACATGGGATTCATGTATAAATCTAAGTATTGCAAGTCTGTATGGCAGGGATTGTATAGGGAGGATTTATATGATAATTGCTATGTTGACTGGTTCATCGAGAACTTTTACCTGGGCTAATACTAACCAAGGTACTCATTCCTTCTTGAATCTCTAGGGTCGATATTTTTGGGTAGTTAGGTGTTTTTACTCCCTGCCTCCCGAAGACGGAGTTCTGGGACCTTGTCCCTTACTCATTAGAGCACATGCATCGTCATGTCAACCACCTTGAAGGTTATGAGAGTACGCGTATTGCACCGGGAATTATTAAGTAGGATGATTTATAATCTGTTTATTTGAAAGGATTGGGACGCCTTTTCAGTTAAATAAATAAATTATAAATCACCGAACCATAAGTTTATCAATTGATTATTTACATAAATCAGGACGCTCCTTTATGTAAGTAATGAATTATAAATGAGTGGGCTTAATGGTATCCGATATAACACGAGTATGAACCTAAATTCGAAAAATGCCAGAATCTGTTGAAAAGGGATCTCAGAAAAACACAATCGTGTTTCTACCAGCTCTGGACAAGAATTCTTAAGGCCTCACTTGGACTACCTTATCTCATTCTTGAGTTATTACTCTTGCCGTTACCAATCCTCGCAATCATGAACTGTTCGTGGAACTAACAGATGTGTTACACAACTTGATCTAATGGAGCTGAGTCAGCGAACTACGAAGGGATGTAGCTCTCTCGCGAGCTCCTCCTCATTTTATTGAACTTTATTCTGGAGGATATTGTTTCTCGGAGGGTCCTCACCCTCTGCATACCATCACCGTTTGTTATAGTTATCGTCGTTATGGTTGCTGTTGTTGGGTCCTGGGGGTCCCAGATCGTACAAACTTTATCAAATAAGATGATTGAACCCACCTTTAAACGAGATAAGCATATGTCTGATATAGTATTCAGTTGGGGAATATACTCTTGCTGAACAAATAATACACCAAATTAAGTCACGATACTATTTAGTACTGCCAAGTAAGTTGGATACTTACATCCTTTAGCCTCATCCGTTATTAATGATCGAACATTACAGATAGCAGAAACGAGACTCTGCCTTAAGACAATTATAACTTTATATAGACATAACCACGCGACTTACACCATTCCTTTGGTTGTGTCACTTTTAGAGGTTCTCTTCATAAAGCGTTTTATACCAATTATAAACTTGCTGGGACGATGTTTCTTATGATACCTATTCTAATGGATTGGATATCCTGGTCAACCTAGCCGAAATTTAGGTTATTAAGAGGTGTCGAAAACACCAGATTATTGTTGATAAAAGTTATCAGCGTCATGTTCAACTGGGTCTTTAGTAAAATCTTAAGTCTTTTCTTAGACACACTAAGCGGATAACACAAATTTAATCTCGGGACGAGATTTCTTTAAGGGGTAGGTATGTAACATCCGAGAATTTTCGGATTTTTAAGATAACTATTTTACCCCTTTGACTTTTAGGTCTGGCTTGACTTACAAGAACAACCATCTAAATCACGTTTTCACGGCTCGGACCCTAAAGCAATTCGATGTGAAACGACATTCCTGACAACTTTTCAGTTTTGCCCGAGACCTGGAAACGAGCCGAAAAGGGCTAAAACAACACCGCAAAGATTATACGGACAACATACAACGCGGACACACAAAAATAATTAAATTTGTTTTTAATTATCAGTATTTATTTAATAAAAATATTAAATAAATTAGTCATCATTTTTAATTAAAAGCGTTGTTGATAACGCGAATACTCGAGCTTAAATCCATTTTTATTTCGGACGAGGCAAAACCGGTCCACAAAATGAATAACAGATATTTTATTAAATATTATAAAATATTTATGAAATACTATCAAGTGAATACTCATTTTTATCAGAAAAATGATTCGAAAAACAATGGCGCAAGTTTCGAGATTTGAATCGTCCGTTAAGTCGTTCAAACGAGTCCCGAACCGCTTCTATCAAAAACTATACTAAAATGTTACAAAATGAACCCTAGACTATGGGGGACTTTTCACTTTCTTTTATATATATATATATATAACTTATACTAATTTCATTTTCATTCCATCTTTATAAACACACACTTCACACTTATCTCTCTCTCTTCTCCATTATTTCCGGCGAACCCCCACCACCGCCGGCCCCCACCGCCGCCGCCGGAAAACTTTTCCGGCGGAGTTTTCCGACCAAGTCTAAAAGGGTTTCTCTCCGCTCGATCTACCCGATCCCCATAATCACTCTCCTTCACGCGCCTTATAACACCACCATCACCACCACCCCGCTGCCACCCCACCGAAACCGCTACCATCATCATCATCATCATCACCACGGTATCACCATCATCACCATAACACCACCGCCACCACAACCACGAACCGCATGGGTGCGTGTGGTTTTGTTATAGAAACGAATGGGCGTTTGGTTTTGTTTATAGAAACAAAGGGTGCGCGTGGTTTGTTAACAACAGACGTGGGGTGTTTGTTTCGGTATAAAACCACCACGAGGGTGGTTTGGGTCGGGGTGACAGCCACCGAAGAGGGAGTCGGGGTGGGTCTTGGTACAACAAAGGGGTGCGTCGGGTTGGGAGTATAAACACTAAGGGTGCGTTCGGGTTAAGGTTATAACCACCAAGGGGTGTCGGGTTTGGCTGTCAAAACAGCGAGCCGGGTTGGGTTATCGGGTTGGCTGTGAGACAGCCGGGTATAACCGGGGGAAGGGTTGTTTCGGGTTTGGACATAACCACCAAGGGTGCGCTTGGTAAATGGTAACAGCCACGAGGGTGTGGGTTTGTTTGGTTATAAAGACAAAGGGATGTGTCGGGTTGGCTGCGGGACAGCCTAGGGTGTGTTTGGGTCGGGTTGGGTTTAGCAGCTAGGGGTGTTTGATTGTGGGTTGGGCCGGGTTGGTTTGTGGTAACAGCCGGGTATAAACCCGGTGAGGGTGCGTCGGGTAGTTATCATACATAAGAGTACGTTTGGTTTGTTTATAACGCCCGCGAGGGTGCGTTTGTAGTCGGGTAGGCAGCCGGGACAAAGGTTGTTGGGTTGACAGCCGCGGGTGCGGTTGGTTTTATTAAAACACCCCGAAGGTGTTTGTTAGTTGGGTTGGGTCGGGTTAGTTGCGGGGACAGCTGGGAAACAGCCGGGAAAGGCGTGTTAGTTTTGTGTTTTAACAGTCGGGGGCTGTTGGGTTGCTGCGAAAACAGCCGGGTGCGTCGCCTTTGAGTGTGTGTCACGATATAGGGTAGTTTTGGATTACACCGCAAACTAAATTATTTGTTTCATATAATTGATTTATCGAATAAATATGTGTGGAATATTGAAACTGCGCGGTTCTAGTTAAAATATTAAATTAATATTAAAACGGACTTATATTAGACGTATAAGCGATTAGATATGCTTAGACAGATTGAAACTGAAAATGGACTTTGGCACCTTTTTATAATGAACGATTTAAATCAGAAAATAGAACAAATGAATTCGGATTCGAGGTTTGACAACTAGACTTTGGTTTAAACCAAAAAAATTTTAATATAAACCAAATTAATTTTGCGGACTTTTGATATAAAAACGGGATTTTTTGTTTTTTTTTTTTTCTTGTACCTTCAATAACGAAGATCTGATCGAATCGGAATATACGCTTTAATAGAAAATAAGTTATTTTTAATATATTAAATCTGACAGATCTATTAATTAGACGATTTGAGCATTTTCGAGTTTGTTTCAGCCTTCCGGCGAAACACGAAAGTTGTTCGTAATGACATTTTTACTTGCCGTGAGGATTTGGCTGCTTTTAAAAGTTTAGATATAGCGGGTCAAGACTAAAGGTCCTGATTAATATATTATTTCAATTAATTATTTAAGATCATTATTCGGATATAAAAACGGAAGGTCTAAAAATATTAACTTTCTTTAAATATTAGAGATAAGTTATATTGGACGGAAAATAGTATATATAAATAAAATATACTAAGGGTTAAGGTTTAAAGACGCGCAAGTGGATTTCTCATCACATGTATATATGGATGTAACATATAAAAATATGTATGATTTTGGGGTAACGATGTACGCATCGTTGGTCGTATTTAATACGTGTATTATAATCGAGCGACATAATTATAGGGTCGTGGTCGAGATCGTTGCAGATTCAGTTGTGATTTAATTGGATTAATTGATCGTGTCTTAATCAAGAGTGAGTTTATAGCCTCGCTATCAATCTTTGAATGTTTTTATAACCCGCGAGGGATACATGCTTGTCTACAAATTCTATTACTTACTCAGTTATCTTATAACAATGTGATAGTTTTAAAGGGATTTGTGATTTATAGCCGCCATGTTTACTGTTTTACATATATTTTTTGGGTGAGAACAGGCTTTTTTATTTTTTTTTTTTTTTTTTTTTTACAAAATGCATTTACATGGTTATTACAAATTGGCTTACATACTTTAATTGCATAGCTCGCAGATGGATATACATTATTTGACTTCATTTTTGGTCATAAATTTACAATACTTTACATTTGAAATGATTACGGATTAGCTTAGGCTGATTGAACTGATAACAACAAAATTACTGCCCGGGTGTTCTTGGAGGGGACACCGGTAACGGGAGTACATATTTTTACATTACTGCCCGGGTGTTCTTGGAGGGGACACCGGTAACGGGAGTACATATACATTGTATCACTGCCCAAATTGGGTACATACAAGTCTACGTCACAGCGTCATGAACTGTAAATCACTTGGAGGGTGAGCGCGAATGTTATGAAATAGATCTATTCGGGTGAGAGATCTCGGACGGTGATTAGCTAATCGACCGTAACGAACATTATAGCGTGATGTCCACGTGAATGATATAAAATAGATCTATTCGGGATTGACAACCCCCGTTCGGGTGACTAGCTATCACTGGGAACGAACGTTATAACATGTCGGATTATAACGTTGGGACTATCGGGCCTCCCCGACAAATACATACATTGGAACATTTTGTTCATTAAATTAACCATGCTTATAAAATCTTTGGGATAAGATTGGTACTTTTGGTGACATAAAAAAAATGGTCTGCATATTTTAAAAACATTTTAACATGTACTAGTGATGGACACGTGGATAAAATATAGTGTTGGCGACTTACATACATATTTAAACTAATCTATGAACTCACCAACTTTATGTTGACCCTTTTTAAGCATGTTTTTTCTCAGGTGAATTAGATGCTTGGACTATTTGATGTGCATGGAAGTCTTACATTCAGCTTTTCATAGTGATGCATTAAGGGGACAAATGTTATAATATTAAATATCAGATTTAGATTAAATCAATAAACAATGTAAATTTTCAAACTACACCAAGATGTCCTTCTCTTGTATCTATTGCTTGTATTAAGAGTACACCCCATGTGGTATTCCGCTGCGTTGTATATGATTTTTGGGGGTGTTACAGAATGTTATCAAGAGCACTGTTATAGAAACAAGGTTGCATATTTTACCTTTAGACTATAACCATTTCCAAAGCGTGCATCACATCAAACATTTTCAAAGTGCATACACGCTACTTGCTTATGTGCTTTCATTACGTGTTGCATTAAGTGCTTACGTGACATACATATATATAATATATATATGCTTGCATTCCCTTCGCGTATATCGTACGCTTATTTATATAAGAGTTATTATATAAATACCAGAATATTTTTAAGACATTGTGGGTTGCACAATGGTCTCATTCTACTCGTCAGACATTGTGGGTTGCACAATGGTCTCAATTATACCTCAGACATTGTAAGTTAAACAATGGTCTCAATTATACCTCAGACATTGTGAGTTATACAATGGTCTCATTTTACTTCTTAGACATTGTGAGTTGCACAATGGTCTCATTTCGTTCTCAGACATTGTAAGTTAAACAATGGTCTCTAAGAATATTATTTTCTTCATAACTTTATATAATATCGTATTACACGGAGACCGTCATAATTTTGTTTACATGGAATTATGTATGAATCTAAGTATTACAAGTCTTGTATAGGCGGGACTTGTAATATGAGGATTGATATGATAATTGCTATATTAACAAAGCCGTCACAGTTCTGTTTACTTGTTCTGTTTACACATATTGTGTATGAATCTAAGTATTGCAAGTCTTGTATAGGCGGGACTTGTAATAGGAGGATTGATATGGTAATCACTATACTGATTTGTTTATAGAGATCTTTACCTTATTTACTCTAACCGAGTACTCATTAATTATCTTGAACTTTATTTGATCTCGCCTGGCAGTTTTTACTCCCAGCTTCCAAAGACGAGTTTTAAATCACTCGTCCCATACTCAGTAGAACACATGCATCGTCATGTCAACCACCTTGAAGGTTATGAGAGTACGCGTATTGCACCGGGAATTATTAAGTAGGATGATTTATAATTTATTTATTTGAAAGGATTGGGACGCCTCTTCAGTTAAATAAATAAATTATAAATCACCGAACCATAAGTTTATCATTTCTTACTTACATAAATTTGGACGCTTCTTTATGTAAATAAGAAATTATAAATGAGTGGGCTTAATGGTATCCGATATGACACGAGTATGAACCTGAAATCGATAATCATCAGAATCCGTTAAAAGGGTCTAGAGACACAATCGTGTCTTACTACTCAGCAAAATCTTAAGGCCTCACTTGGAGCTACCTTATCTCATTCTTAAGTTATTACTTTTTCCATTGCAAGTCCTTGCAATCACGAACTGTCTGTGGAGCTAACAGACTGAGTGCAATATCCCGTCACCATTTGTTATAATATTGACGTTATGGTCGCTACTGTTGGGTCCTGGAGCGGTCCCGACTGATACAACTTTATCCAATAGGTTATGCAACTCCCCTTAAACGAGATAAACACCTATCGACGAGAGAGATAGTTGAACTATTCATTTCGGGCCACTAGTACGAAGACTTAGGTCGCGATACGTCCCAGTACTACCAAGTAAGTTGGATACTTACATCCTTTAGTCTCATCCGTTATTTATCATTGAGCATTACAGAATAGCAGAAACGAGACTCTGCCTTAAGACATTTATAACTTTATATAGACATAACCACGCGACTACAGTTTCTCCCTTGATGTGTTCACCATTAAGAGGCTTTCTTCATAAAGCGTTTATACCAATAATAAATCTTGAAACGATGTTTCCCTATGATACCTATTCTATTGGATTGGATATCCTGGTCAACCTAGTCGAAACCTATGTATATTAAGAAGTGTCGAAACATCAGATATTGCTGAATAAAGTTATCAGCGTCATGTTCAAATGGCTTAGTAAATCTTAAGTCTTGTTCCTAGTCACACAATCGGATAACACGAATTTAATCTCGGGACGAGATTTCTTTAAGGGGTAGGTACTGTAACATCCGAGAATTTTCGAAGTAATAGCGAGACATGTCGTAAATTTTTACGATGCTCGAAACGATTAACGAACACGTGATCGACCGTTGACTCGCGAAAGCATGCGGGCAAAGCAGACAATATTGTGGTCTGAGTAAGCGGGATGTTCGAGTAAGAGCGATACCAGTGGTGTTAATATCAATCATAAAACTTGTGACGATATTTTTCTAAAATATCTACCTTGATGGATTATATATCCCGGTCAACTTAGCCAAATTTTTGGTATGTTGAGAAGTGTCGAAACATCTAATCTTACTGAAGAAAGTTATCATCGTCTTGCTTAGAAACGGTTTATCAGATGTTAAACCTTTTCTCGGTCACACAATCGGATAACACGAATTTAATCTCGGGACGAGATTTCTTTAAGGGGTAGGTACTGTAACATCCGAGAATTTTCGAATTTAGTATGACGATGTCAATCTTTGACTTTTTAGGGTCTGGCTTGACTTATAAGAACGATCATCTAAATCACGTTTTCACGACTCGGACTCTAAAGCAATTTGATGTGGAATGACATTCCTGACAACTTTTTAGTTTTGCCCGAGACCTGGAAACGAGCCGAAAAGGGCTAAAAACAGTTACCGCAATAACATTATTCGAAACAAATATACAACGGCGGACCACACAAAAAAACAATTAAATTTGTTTTAGTATATTCATTTAGTATTTATTTAATAAAAATATTAAATAAATTATTCATCATTTTTAATTAAAAGCGTTTTTGGAAAACGCGACTATTCGAGTTGAAATTCATTTTTATTTCGGACGGAGCGAAACCGGCTCATAAATTGAATAACAGATATTTTATAAAATGTTATAAAATATTTATGAAATATTATCAAATAAATACTCATTTTTTATGGAAAATGATTATAAAAACAATGGCGCAAGTTTCGAGATTTGAATCGGTCGTTAAGTCGCTCAAATGAGTCCCGAACCATTCTTATAAAAACTATACCAAATAAGTTACACATTTGGTCCCTCAACAATTATAACTTTTCATTTTAAATTTATATATATATAATTTATCTTATAATCTACTGTTCATTTCATTTTCCATTGTTTACACAATACATCTTCTCACTCCCTCTTCTTCCCAAATATCACGGCTCACCACTCTCCCACCGGCGGCCTCTGTAGACGCCGCCGCCGGAAAAGTTTTCGGCGGGGTTTTTCCGGCGAATACGCCATAGGTGTTCCCCATGTGTGGATCTTACTCGATCCACTTTCCTTCTCTCCTAACTCGCCCCTCCTCTCCGGCTGCTGTCCCACCGCAGCCAACACCACCACCCCCACATCCACTATAACACCACCATCATCATCGTCATCATAGTACCATCCTCACCATCATCATATCGCAACCACCACCCGAAGGGTCGTTTGGTTTTGTTGCAAGAAAGAGGGGTGTTTGGGTTTATTGTTTCGCAAAAAGGGTGCGTTTTGTCCGGGTTAAAATACCACCGCCGCGGGCCGGGTTGACTGCCGCGGGTTGGGTTAACACCAAGGGGTGGGGGGAGGGGCGACGGGTTGTTAATACCCACAAGGGTGCGTCGGGCTGTGACCACCACGCAATGGGGGCGTTTGGTTTGTATCAGAACAGCCGGGGGGCGTTTGGTTTGTAACAAAAGTGTGTCGGGTTGGCTGTTATAAACACAAGGGGTGTTTGGTTGTGGGTTTAGGTTGGGTTTTGGCTGTGGGAACGGCCGGGGACAGCCGGGGTGTCGGGCTAGGCTCGGGACAGCCGGGAGTGTTTGTTTGTGGGGTTTAGCAGCCAACAAGGGCTGTTGGTTCGGGCTGTTGGAACAGCGGGTCGGGTTGTCGGGTTTGACAGCCCCACCTAGGGCGTGTTCGGGTTGAGTTGACAACCACAAGGGTGCGGTTGGTAGGCTGCCAAACAGCCTAGGGTGGGTTTGTTTGGTTTAAAAATCGCACAAGGTGCGTTTGGTTGTAACAGCCAACGCCTAGGGGTGCGTTTGGCTGTTATAAATACAAAAAGGGCGTGTTTGGTTTGGTTGGCAAAACAGCCGAGGAGGGCTGTTGGGTTTGGCTGCGAAAACAGCCGGGGTGCGTGCGTTTGAGTGTGTTAACACCGAAATAAAGTGAGTTTAAGTTAACGCGAAAATATATTAAATTGTTTCATTTATTTGATATATATATAATGTGATGAAAAATATTAAATTGCGCGGTCTAAGTAAAATACAATATAAATATTAAAACAGGACTGATATTGATGTATAAGAGACATTGGATATATCTGAGACGAGAGTTGGACCAAAAATGGACCTTGACACCTTTTATACCGAATAATAAATATCAAAAATCGAAACATAAGATTCGGGAATCGAGATGTTGATAAATTATACTTTGGTTTACAAAAGATAACAAATTATATTTTTCCGGATGTTTAGACATAAAACGGGACTTTTAACTCCCAATAACGAAGAAACTGGATCGAAATCAGAATATACACTTTAGTTATAAAATAGGTTATTTTTAATAAATATTAAAAATGACAGATTTATTAATTAAATGATTTGATCACTTTCGAGTCCGTTTCAGCCTTCCGGCGAAACACGAAAGTTGTTCGTAATGGCATTTTACTTTGCCGCGAGGCTTATCAGCTTTAGATATTAGAGATAAGTTATATTGGACAGAAAATAGTATATATTCAAAATATACTCAGGGTTAAGGTTTAAAGACGCGCAAGTGGATTTCTCATCACATGTATATATGACTGCATACATATAAAAATATGTATGATTTCGTGGTAACGATGTACGCATCGTTGATCGTATTTAATACGTGTATTATAATCGAACGACATAATTATAGGTCGTGGTCGAGATCGTTGCAGATTCAGTGTGATTTAATTGGATTAATTGATCGTGGTCTTTAATCAATGTGAGTTCATAGCCTCGCTTTTCAATCTTTTGAATGTTTTATAACCCGCGAGGGGGATACATGCTTGTTTACAAATGCATTTACAGGATTGTTTACAAATTGGTTTACATACTTATTTGCATAGTTTGCTAGGGAATACATTATTTGACTTCATTTTTGGTCACAAATGCATACTTTACATTTGAAATGATTTCGGATTAGCTAAGCTGATGAACAGATATGTATACATTACAGCCCCGGTTGTCTTGGAGGGACCCGGTAGACGGAGGGTACATATAAGCATTATTTTTGTATCCTGCCCAAATTAGGGTACATACAAGTCTACGTCCACAGCGTCATGAACTGTAAATCCACTTGGAGGGGTGAGCGCGAATGTTTATGAAATAGATCTAATCGGATGTGTGATCCTGTCGGGTGATTAGCGATCACTTGGTAAACGAACATTATAGATCTATTCGGGATTGACAACCCCCGTTCGGGTGATTAACTACCACCAGGTAAACGAACGTTATAACATGTCGGATCATTGTTGGGGATTACAGGGCCCCCCCCCCCCCCCCCACACATACATACATTGGAACATTTGTGACATTACATTTGTCATGCATTCTTTATAAAATCTTTGGGAGTTTTTTACAATAGTACGTTGAATATACATTGGATTAAATTCATATTAAACTAAATCTATGAACTCACCAACTTTAATGTTGACACCTTGTAAGCATGTTTCTCAGGTGGAATTAGAATGCTGGACTATTTGATGTCATTGAGTCTTTTACATTCAAGCTTTTCAATGTGATGTCAAATTATATTTTATTGGGACAAATGTATTATAAATTCAGATTTTTATTGAATTAACAAATGTTATTTTTTTAAAATTCAAACAGACACCTAGTGGTCGTTCTCTTGTATCTATTTGCAGTGTATTATGCGAAGTAACACCCCAATTTGGTATTCCCTGCGCTGTAAGTGATTTTGGGTGATACAGATTGGTACGAGAGCAATGGTATTTATAGAGAACTAGTGCATATTTTACCCTAGACTATAACCGTTTTCACAAATAATTGCATCACAACAAACATTTTCAAAGTGCATACACGCTACTTGCTTATGTGCTTTCATTACGTGCTGCATTGAGTGCTTACGTGGCATACATATATATGATATATATATGCTTGCTTTCCTTTCGCGTATATCGTACGATTATTTATATAAGAGTTATTTATATAAATACCGGAGCGTTTCTTAAGACATTGTGAGTTGCACAATGGTCTCAATTATATGTCAGACATTGTGAGTTGCACAATGGTCTCATTTTGTTCTCAGACATTGTAAGTTAAACAATGGTCTCTAAGAATATTATTTTTCTTCATAACTTTATATAATATCGTATTACGCAGGCCGTTATAATTCTTTTATATGGAATTGTGTTGAATCTAAGTATTTGCAAGTCTTGTAAAGCGGACTTGTAATAGGAGGATCGATATGGTAATCACTATACTGATTTGTTTATAGAGATCTTTTACCTTATTTACTCTAAAACCCGAGTTTTTTTTTACACATAATTATCTTGAACTTTATTTGATCTCGCCTGGCAGTTTTTACTTCCAGCTTCTAAAGACGAGTTTTAAATCACTCGTCCAATACTCAGTAGAACACATGCATCGTCATGTCAACTACCTTGAAGGTTATGAGAGTACGCGTATTGCACCGGGAATTATTAAGTAGGATGATTTATAATCTGTTTATTTAAAAGGATTGGGACGCCTCTTCAGTTAAATAAATAAATTATAAATCACCGAACCATAAGTTTATCATTTCTTACTTACATAAATTTGGACGCTTCTTTATGTAAATAAGAAATTATAAATAAGTGGGCTTAATGGTATCCGATATGACACGAGTATGAACCTGAAATCGATAATCATCAGAATCCGTTAAAAAGGTTTGGAAGCACAATAGTGTCTTACTACTCAACAAAAATCTTAAGGCCTCACTTGGAGCTACCTTATCTCATTCTTAAGTTATTACTTTTGCCATTGCAAGTCCTTGCAATCACGAACTGTCTGTGGAGCTAACAGACTGAGTGCAATATCAGTATTGACGTTATGGTCGCTACTGTTGGGTCCTGGAGCGGTCCCGACTGATACAACCTTATCCAATAGGTTATGCAACTCCCCTTAAACGAGATAAACACCTATCGACGAAGCAGATAGTTGGACTATTCATTTCGGGTCACTAGTAAGAAGACTTAGGTCGCGATACATCCTAGTACTGCCAAGAACTAGCAGTTGAGCATGCTTGAGTGAGAGTAGCATCGGTTTGGGGTGAATGTATAGAGAGAAATGAGAGAGTTTTCTTTTGTGTTTTACACCTTAGGAATGTGTTTTGTATGTTTTTCTTACTAGTTAAGCCTTTATATAAGGTTTAACTAAGGTTAAGAAACTCTAGTTAAGTTAACTAGGGTTAAGTTAAAGAAAAATATCTAAAAGATATTTTAGATAAATATCTAATAAATATCTAATAAATATCTTATAAATATCTAATAAATATCTTGTAAATATCTTGTTAATTAAACGCGAGCTATGACCAAGGTTGAGGAACAAAGATGACACGGCTCATAAAATGATATTTTATGATCATAAGAATAATAGCGAGTCATGTCGTTATTTTTACGATGCTCAAAAGGATTAGTTAATGAAACTCCTCTCCTTCCTGCGATCATACCGTTTTGACACTCGCGAAACGGCAAAAATAAAAAAATTATTTCTAAGAATTCTTCTCCAATTTTTTCATAATAAAATACGAAAATATTTATTAGCGACAAATAAAATTTTAAATGTCGACGCTCGTTCACGGAAACTTGTAAAATAATATTTACGACCTCGGGCACGCAATCGTCGTACAATGACCTAAAATACGAGGTGTTATAGTTTTCCTCACTAACTTCTTTATCTTCCTCCAACTGGTGACACTTGGCTTTCCAACCCTCTCTTTAGTTAGTTTCAATTGCTGCCACCATGCGGATGCCCTACCATGTAGCTTGGTAGCGATCAATGAAACCCTTTTGTTTTTAGGAACATCTTTGAATTCAAACACCTCTTCAACCGCGATAGGCCAATTAATAAATCCCTCAGGGTTCAAAGTATTCCTATCAAACTCAGGAATATTGACCCTCATTCCAAATTCTTAATGCCTATTATCCTCCCTTTGATTTCATCTTGGTCGATCCGGTTGCTCATCAGAGGATGAACCGTTACCATCAAAGAGCGGGTTTTCTTACTCTTCAACTTTACTTCCGCGACTGTTATGATCCCTAAGTCTTCTTGGATTCATCATGTCATTCATTTGATCAGCCAATCGATCAACAAACTGATCTAATCGCTCCTCCATTCTTACCATAACACGCTACTCAAATTCTTGCTCATAAGCTTCAGTAAGAGGCCTATTTCTCATTGGATGCATCTTAACAGGATCTTTGGCTCTTGATACCAATTGATGTAGTGTAAGACAAGAGATAACACACAAATCGACCCTGTTGATTCACATGAATACCAGGATTGATTCTTCCAACAATCGTTGATTCACACGAATACCAAGTATTAGGATAATCATAGCAAAATGGCCAAAATTAGACTTTTTATATTTCTTGAACTGAATAGCTAGGGTTACAATACAATAATTAAATAGGAAAGAAAAACTAAAACGGTCCTCAAAAGACAAACGGGCTGAAAGTTATGCTAAAAACAAAAGTCCAAAATTCTTGAAAAATATGAAAATGTAAATAACTCATAAAATATAATGATTGAAGGCTCGAAACTCCTGTAACCCAACTATGTTTAGTTACCATAGTGTTCTCCTCGTTCCAAGCTTCAAAACAGCTAGTTGTGATCCTGAAACAGATTATCTAAGCCCAAGTTATGCCCTTTTGAATAAAGGGCTTTTCTTTATACGATCTTGGGCCTCCAGAAACAAAATGGCCCATTCTTCAATACTTGGGCCTGCATCATTCCCCCCTGGGTAGACAAAATTCGCCCTCGATTTCACAACAAGATCATCATCGAATGAATCACCATGATAAGGCAACAAGTGCTTCATATTAAAGACATTAGAACAACGAATATGGCTTGGTAACTTCAAACGATAAGCATTAGAGTTAATTTTCTCGACAATTTCCAGCGAACCAGTCTTCTTAGCTGACAACTTATTATATTCACCAACTGGGAAATGATCCTTAGTTAAAACATCCTACACAAAGTCACCCGCTTCAAAATCTACCTGTTGTCGCTTTTGATCTGCATCTTGCTTATACTTAGAGTTAGCTCGAACCAAGTTGTCATGAACAGCTTTATGAATCCTGTATTTTCTTAGGAACAAAACTAGAAACCGAAAGAGATGTTAAATCAAGAGGTCCACATAGTTGAGCAGAATAAACCACCTGAAATGGACTAAACCCGGTGCTTCGGTTGACAGCATGATTATGAGCAAATTCAGCTTGATATAACTTCTGATCCCATGCCTTCACATGATCACCCACCAAACACCTTAATAGATTGCCAAGAGATTGGTTCACAACTTCGGTTTGCCCATCAGTTTAAGGGTGATAAGCACTACTAAAATTGAGTTGCGTGTTCACCATCTGACACAAACTATGCAAAAAGTGACTTAAAAACCAAGTGTCTCGATCAGAAACAATAGAGGAAGGCAAACCATGTAAACGATACACATCCTTAAAGAAAAGCTGGGTCACATTAACTGCATCTGTTGCCTTCTTGCAAGGAATAAAGTGTATCATCTTAGAAAAATGAAAAACAACAACAAAGATTGAATCATTACCCCTTTGAGTATGAGGTAACCCTAACACGAAATCCATTTTGATATCAACCCATGGCTGCACAAGAACAGGCAAAGGTATATAGAGAGTTGCATTAGTAGTTATCCCCTTTGAAACTTGGTATATACGACACCTCTTGACATAACGATCCACGTCTTTCCTCATAGCGGGACAAAAATAAGAAGCCTGCACCAATTGTAAAGTGCAATCGCGACCAACATGACCTTCACCATGTAACTCCTTAATAATTTTCAAGCGATGACTGGTATTTGTAATACATAGTTGATTCCCTTTGAAAAGAAAACCATCATGAATATTAAAATCTAGTTTTTGTCCTGATTACACACCTTACAAAACATTAGAAAAGTATGGGTCTAAAGTTAACTGCTCACGAATAACATCCATCCCTGGCACATCAACTTGCATAGAAACAAGCAGATTACTCCTCCTACTTAAGGCATTAACAGCCGGATTAGAAACACCAGTCTTGTGTTTGACTACAAAAGTAAACTTCTCAAGAAATGCTAACCAACGCCCATGCTTATGTGACACCTTATCTTGAGTGTGAATATACCTTAAAGAATCATGGTCAATGAACAAAACAAACTCCTTATTAAATAGGCAGCGGCGCCAATGCTTTACAGGTTGGACCACCGTATAAAACTCCTGGTCATAAGTGGTGTACCTAGATTTTGGCTCTGTCAATTTCTCACAAAAATAAGCAACATGCCGACCACCTTGACTAAGAACACACCCAATTGCAATCTTTGTGGCATCCATATAAAGTTTAAAAACTTTAGAAAAGTTTGGCAATACCAAGATTGGTGTTGTAGTAAGCTTTTCTTTGACAACCTGAAAAGCAGAATCTGCCTCCTCCATCTACACAAATGACTTTCCCTTCATGAAATCTGTCAAAGGGGCCATAATGGAACTAAAATGCGGGATGAATCGCCTATAAAAAGAAGCGAGGCCATGAAAACTTCAAACTTCAGTAATGGTAGTTGGGGTTGGCCACTCTTGAATAGCTGCCACCTTAGATTCGTGCACCTATATTCCTTCACCAGAAACAACATACCCCAAAAACAAAACCTTAGGGGTCATGAACACACATTTCTTTGTGACTGCATAAAAACTATCCTTGCAAAGTAAGGTCAAGAACTGCCTCATATGGGTGACATGCTTACTAAAAGAAGCACTATAAATGAGAATATCATCAAAATAAAGAACCACAAACTTCATAATCAAAGGTCTAAGAATTTGATTCATCACACGCATAAATGTGCTAAGTGCGTTTGACAAACCAAAAGGCATTACTAACTACTCATACAATCCGTCACGCATCTTGAAGGCTGTTTTCCATTCATCACCAGGCCAAAGACAAATCTGGTAATACCCACTCTTCAAATCTAATTTAGTGAAGATAGTAGCACCACTAATTTGGTCAAGCAAATCATTAAGGAGAGGGATAGGAAACCTGTACCTCATAGTAATCTTGTTGATGGCTTGACTGTCAACACATATACGCCATGATCCATCCTTCTTTGGAGTCAATAGGGAAAGAACAGCACATGGGCTCATGCTTTCATGAACGTGACCCTAGAAACCAATTCTTCAACCTGCCTACGCAACTCCTCATGCTCACCTGGGCTCATTCTATAATGTGGCCTATTAGACAAGTGTGAACCAGGCTCCAAATCAATATGGTGTTGGATGTTATGCATGGGTGGTAATCCATGAGGCAACTCATCAGGGAAAACATCAGAAAATTCCTCAAGTAAAGGAATCATACCCTTGGGAATTTTGCTACCCTTAACTACTTCCTTCCCTACAGAATCCATGATCTAGACTCTTAGACCACCAAGGAGTCGATTCAACACTCTTTTTAATCTTGAAAAGTTTTTTAGAGCTTTTACACTTTTGATCCCAAGGAGTCGATTATCCATTCATTTTTCTAATAAAGTTGTTTGCTTTCACGAAAAGCTCTTTGTAAATTTCCTTACTTTAGAAGTTGTATGACTTTATCTTTGACGTTTTTTGGAAATAGAGTTGTGCTCAGCCCGACTTTTCCCGTTGTGGAACGAACAAATCATAAAGATTATTCAACTTATCATAATCAATAGGTCTGAATTAAATAGCGTAATTTGATCGACGTTCTTTTTCATGACGAATGTTTCATCGAAATCACGTGGCTGACATTATCGCTTAAGATTATCATATATTAGCAACCTTAATCATATAGACGGGATTCGCTCTTTGAGCTTTCGTGAGGAAAAATTAGGTTTTGCAAAATGTTTTACAATTACGATTAAGCATATTCATTTGTTTGTAACTGATTGGCCGGGGGTTTTATATTCATATCATCAAACACCTTAAACTTTGTTTTCTTGAGCAATGGACTTTATCAAAGTTCCTTGTTTCACGGTTGTATACAGCTTAATCTGGAGCCTCTTTTGCTTGTGACATTTTTGGGATGGTTTGTGATGTGCACAATGCTCCTTTTTCATATACAAATCATCTGATATTAAATCATTTAGTTTTCGAGTTATCTATGTATTTGATGACCTTTTCTAAATTCGTTTTTGTATGACATTAAATCCCACTTTAGCGTGGGCACATATTTTTTCTACTCTTTGATGATTTATTCACGTCATGGATACTTATTTGTCCGCTGGGAACGTCTGAAGGTACTTTAAACATCAACTCGATTTGTTTTCGGTAAAGTTCATGGGTTTGCTTCTTTGGGTAATGGTTTGGGGACGATGGTCGTAACTGGGTTTGTCAGTTGGGGAATTACCTGGTTGTGTCTACCGGGCTATTATGCTACGAATCCGGGTTTTGTGTTGGCAAAAAGGAGGGGCGGGGGGGGGGGCTGTGCATGCATTTGCTACAGGGGAGGGTGCGGTTGATTGTTGCAAGCTTAGCTCGTTGTCAGTGTGCTGTGCATGACTGTTGCTGAAGGGTCAGCTGGTAGTCGCGAGCTGTCAATAGTGACGTGATGCTTGTTGGGGGTGGGTGTCTCTGGGGACCGGTAGGTGTGGGATGGTAGTGTCGGATGTGAGAGATGGTGGGGACATGGGGCCTTGGTTTTATAAGGTGGAGTGTTTGGTGAGTCGATGTTGGGTTGTGGGGGGTTGTGTCGGTTAGTTTTAGATTAGTTGTGTATTTGGAATTTGGTAGGGTGGTTGGCTTAGTTTTTTTGATGGGTGAATTTTGGGTTTGTTGTTAGTGTCATGTTGTTGTTATGGGGTGTGACTTGTTTTGATTGTAGTTGGTGTTTGGTTGAGGTTTGTTGCTGTGTTGGGGTTGAGTATCGTTGTGTTTATCGTGTTTTGGCGTGTGTTTGGGATGGGTAGTTGGTTTTGTTTCTTTCTTTAGTGTTATGTATGGTTGTGTTTTTGTTGTTGTGGGTTTGGTGTTTGTATTGTTGTTTGTTTTGTGGGGTTTTATGGGGGTGTTGTTTGTGGAGGTCGTTAGGTTGGTGTGTTGTTTGTTTTTGTTTCGTTTTTTTAGAGTTGATGTTTTCTGTCGGTTGATTTTGTTTGTTTGTTAGTGGGTTTGTTTTTTGGTTGTGGTGTTTTGTGGTTTTGGGGTAGGGTGTTGTTTTGTTGTGTGGTTGGGTTTTGTTGGTTCAATTTGTTGGTTTGTGGTGGGGGTTAGTGTTAGTTTTTCTGAGTTGTGGTGAGGTTTGTTTGTGTCATGTGGTTGGTGTTGTGGTGGTGATGTTGGTGTTGGGTGCTTTTTGTGGTGTGGCGCGTGTCTTGGTGTTTTGTTGGACGTTGGGGTGATTGTGTTTGGTGAGATGGTTGTGTTTTTTGGTGCTTTGGTTGTTGTTTTATGCTTAGGTGGTTTTTGTTGTGTGTGTTTGTTTGTTGGTGGGTGATTTTTGTTGGTATGGTTGGTTTTTTCGTGGTTGAGTGTTGGGGTGGGTGGTGTGTGGTTGTATTGGTGTGTGTATGATTTGTGGTTGTGATGTTGTCGTGAGTTTAGTGGTTGTTGTTGATTGTCGTGGTTGGTGATCGGTGTGTGTGTAGGGGTTGTTTGGGTTGGTATTTGTGATTTGGGTATTGGTAGTTTTAGTGGCTGTCTGTTGTTGTTGTGGTATGGAGTTTTGTAGGTTTGTTTTTTAGTTGTTGTTGCGGTTTTGGGGTTGGAGTGTGTTGGCTGTGGTGAATTTGTGTTTTGAATTGGGTGGTGGAGTGTTGTGGGGGTGATTTTTGGATGGTGGGCTTTTTTTGGGGGTTGTTGTTAGGTGTGGTTTAATGTTTTTGGTAATAAGTTTGTTGTTGACATGTTGGTTTTTGGTGGGTATTGTTTTTGTTGATTGTTTATGTCTTGATGTTTATGGTGTTCTGTGTTGCGGGTTCTAATTTAATTGAATACTAGATATTAATATAAAATATAATTTTAATATAAATTTATTAATTAAATAAATTAAATTTTTATTAATATATAATAATATATATTTTAATTTAGTATAATAAATAGTTAAACTTAATATTATTTAAATTTATAAATGAAAATTAAAATACATTTATCATATAAAATATTATTATCTAATATAATATTATTTAATTGCATATAAATATTATATAATAAAATAAATTTTGATAATATTATTAGATCTAATTGCTATTATATATAATTAAATAATATTATTTTTATTATTTATTATTAATAAAAAAATTTATATAAATTTTTATATTAAAATATATATAAATAAAAAATTTTTTTTTTTTATTTTTTAATATAAATATATTTATTGTATTTAATTATTTAAAAAATTAATATATTAATAATAAAATTAAAATTCAAAATAGTTAAAATTATCAAAAATAATTATTAAAAAATATATATATATAAATAAAAATTTATAATATTTCATTATAGATTTAATCTTTATATTTAAAAAAAAAATTTATTTAATTATTTATTTAGAAATATATATAATATTATTAATATTATAATAACAAAATATAAATAAAAATTAAATAATAATAATTAATTTAATTTAATAAATAATAATATAACAAATTATAGAAATTAATTTATTAATGATAGATAATTTATTGTAATATTTTTACTTCAAAATATAATTTTTAATTTAAAATTACTATAATTAAATATTATATATATTATTTATATATTTATATATATTAATTATATATATAAAAAAATATTAAAAATAAAATAATAAATAATATAATAATAATAAAAATATAAAAATATTTATTTAATTATTAATTATATAATTTTTTTTTTTTTTTAGTTAAAAAATAAAAAAATTATATTATTAATATTATTATTTACAATATAATAGTTGTCATTAATGTTTGTTACCTTATGCATTGTGGCTCATATCAAAGATTGGTCCAGAATTGTCAACTGGGTATCTGGTTAGTAACCTCTTGAAGTTGTTGCCATATGGACATTTAATGTGATTCAATTCCTGTTTCTTGACTCATCATCAGTACATCCTTCCAATAGCTTGTTCTTGCATTCAACTGAACCCCAGCTTTCCTCTCTTGTTTTACATATTAACTTCTTTTCCTTATGATAAGCTGCATCTTTTACTTTCGTTGTGGTTTCTGTACATTCCTTGTTACTTGCCCATATTCCTTGCAGTTGGTAACAATAAAATCCAGACTATTTTTCAACTACCAGGAGTACTACATTTTCCCTTCCCCAGCACATTGACTGCCTCTGATTATCTTACCGTTCCTCTTTGATTCTTGGAGAATATCTTGATTAGCTCAACTGTGTGTTTGATGAAGTTGAAGGTTATTGTTGGTAGGTTTGTAGATTTTTCTTAAAAACGATGAGAGAATTTAAAGCCATGAGTTTGGGCAATCTCCTTTTCCTTTGACAATTCCTCATTTTAGTAACCGTAGCAGGTTCTGGATCATAGGTAGGCGCAGACAGCTGGTAACAATTGCTTGTCCTCTGTTTGTTGGTAGGACTGTTGTGATCTGGTGAGGAATATGATGTGTTTTGAGTGGGATGTTTGATGATGGTAAAATGGTGGTGTTGAGATACAAGTGCAAGTGGATTGCAGTACGTCGCTAGTCTTTCTTTCTCTACTCATTGACTTCATTTGGTGTTGCTTTCAGATGTGATAAAGATTGTGATAGGAGACAGTCTTCAGTCTTGCCTCTTTCTTAAACAAAGTGTCACAAACCTTTTCAATTTGGTTTGTAGTTGAAGTAATGATCTGGACCATTCACTTGATGAATTGTAACATGACACTAATTTCTGACATGCTCATTCATCATCTTGTATAACGTGAGTAATTATTATGATTCAAGTGATTCACCATCCTATGATGTGAATTTTCCAAAACTCCCAATAAAGATTGGTTTCAAGACTTGAACATTGTTTGATTCACCTTGTTTCAACCCTTTCAATGTCTTTCCTTATTTCTCATGCATTCGGACAAGCTCAACTATGGAGTAGGTATCGTTATCTTATCCCTGTGAGAATGATCCTGAACGCTTCAAGCTTTAGCATTCAGTTGATCTCGTTGTCTTGTGAAAACATTCTTATAGTTCATTATATGCCTCTGGTAGTTTTTCAGTATACATTCAGCTACTGATCTGTTTTGTCAGCCCATTGATACGTGATTGTCTATGTGGACTTTTGAGGAACAATGGTGGATGAGTTCACTGTGGTTTGGTGTAATGTATCTCTTGATCCTAGATTTCCACTGAACATAATTACCCGTGTGCTAACATTGGTGGACGAACTTCGCTACCGCATCATGTAGCATTTTGAAAGCGCATTTTGAATTCACACGATTCCATGATTGAGTTTGCAAATTGGTATTTGATTTGACATTGTGATGAAGTTAGTGTAAACGGATAATCTGGATCTTAAGTGTTATGAACGTGATTGATTGTGTTTTAAATGAATTTACCAGTTTCACGGATTTTACAAATCTTTGTTTAAAAACCGAAGGAAAAGAATCGTTATCTTTTGCTGGGATTTTAACAAAACAAAAAGAAAGAAACGTGATGAATAATTAATTGGACATTTCAAGTATGATTAAAGTAGTGATTGTTGGTTTGACTTGGTTGTGTTTGTTAGTGTTGAGGTTATTGTCCTTTTAGTCCGAATTAAAGTCCAAAGTCCTTGTAATTAGTCCTTGTAATTTGTTTGACTTGCTGTTATGTTTTGATTAAGCGGTTGATTAATATACTTCCAAATTAGTCAAATACCAACTGATTTGTTCAGGAAATTAGGGTTTCAATACATGGGTTTTCAATGGATAAAACGCAATGACTTTAGTCAAAACGCAACTATCTTTGAACAACGTCTTCTATGATCAAAACGCATTGACTTCGAGCAAAACGCAGTGTCTTCTAGCAAAACGCAATGTTCTTTGAGCAAAACGCAGTCTGTCTTGACATCCAAAACGAATGTATTGAAAAATTGGGCAGAGTAAACGTTTTAGTCAAAAGCAATGATGGTCTTCAATATACGCAACTGGGAGACAAAACACAACAAAAAAATATATCAAATCGCAGTGACTTGAGAATCAAAACGCAACGACTTGAGATCAAAATGCAACGAATTTGATCAAAACGCAATGATTCTGATCAAAATGCAACGAAGCTAATCAAAACGCAATGACTCTGATCAAAACGCAACGAAGATAATCAAAACGCAGTGACTCTGATCAAAACGCAACGAAGCTAATCAAAACGCAATGGCTCCTGATCAAAGCAACGAAGCTAATCAAAAAACGCAATGACTTCTGAACAAAAACAACGAGGCTAATCAAAACGAATGACTACTGATCAAAATTTGCAATGACGATCACCCTTTATGATGGCAAAAAGCAGCCAAGAAAAAAACTTCAAAACTTCTTGTAAGCTACGAAATGTATGTCAAAAAACCACTTAGTAATGACTGCAAGGGGGAAGTGATCTAAGCCAAAAGTATAAGTCTATTAACATTTTTAACCACGAAACAAAGATCAAAGTTGATTTTTTGTCTTGCTTTTTTCTTTTTTTTTCGAACAGAAGAAAAAACCAACAAAAACCCACGAATTTTTCACAAAACAAACACTAAACACCCCTTGGCGAGTGATACCACATGTTATCCCACTAGTTTAATCCATTACACAACAATATTCTTTACCAAAATGCTAGAAATAATAAGAATTTACAGAGATAAAGTAGGAGAGAAAAAGTTGATTAAAGAGAATTGTAAGTTACCAAGTGATAGAAAGTATACCAACAGCCCTTCACCAAAGGATGTTTTTTTGGTGGAGGGATTATTTATTACCTAGCCTTCTAGTTGGATCTCATGGGCTTTCTTAACGGCCAGGCTTGGCTCAAACTTAGGTCTTTCACACTTACATGGACAAACATTAGATTTACGAACAGAGCCGATGATACACGACTAGCCCTATTACTTAAACAAGGACTTATTTGACTTAATGAGAACGTTAACATTCTTGTTGACTTATATATAATTAAGGCTGACAGAAACATTTAGCTCACCACCTTTTTAAGCCATGTAAATTTTAACAGTTACTTCACCACCTTTTTTAAGCCACTGTAACTTGTAAGGTTTGGAATGATTCTCTATTTTCAATCCTAGTTTCTGAACTGCCTCTTCAGATATCAAATTATCACAACTCCCGGGTTCAACAACAAAGGTGCAAACCTTACCTAAAATGGTACTAGTTGATTGAAAGATGTTATGCTTGAGCCAATCATCGCCAGTAGCCTTTGGTGTCTAGCAAGAGCGCCTAACCATCAAATTCACCCCCACATCCCCACTCATAATCTCTTCTTCATATTGGCCATCATCTAAAACTGGAGGTTCTTCATAATCGTCATCCACTACTCCATTATCTTCCCATTCCTCATCAATAAATAAGTGCCTTTTCCCAGCCTTTTTACACTCCAATTATCGATGACCAGGTTCACCAAAGTTAAAGCATTTCAAACCACCACCCACCCACTTCTGTCTGATTGGAAATAAACCAAGAAGTCACATTACCAGAACTAGAACTACCACCTGTTATGGAAGGAGAGGATGAACTTCTTACCTGTCAGTTCTGTTTTTCAAAAGCCAACGCATATTGATATGCATCAGAAAGTGTCACCGGATCAAACATATTAACAGAATCCATGATCTAGACTCTTAGACCAGCAATGTAAAGAGAGACAAGTTGATCATTAGTCTTATGAATATCGTTCCTTTCAATTAGTTGATAAATTTTGGCTGTGTAATCTTCAATAGACTTGGTTCCCTGTTTTACATTTTGTAACCGCTGGTACATCAACCATTGGTAGTTATGAGGAATAGTGTTTTCCCTTAATAACTTCTTCATCTTCATACAACTAGTAACTCTTGGCTTTCCAACCATCTCTCTAGTCAGTTTCAATTGCTGCCACCATGCGGATGCCCTACCACGTAGCCTGGTAGCGATCAATGAAACCTTTTTGTTTGCATGAACATCTTTGAATTCAAACACCTCTTCAACCGCGACAAGCCAATCAATAAATCCCTCAGGTTCAAACTCGGGAATATTGACCCTCATTCATATTCCTAACGCCTATTATCTTCCTTTTGATTTTGTCTTGGTAGATCCGGTTGCTCATCAGAAGATGAACTGTCACCATCAAAGAATGGGTTTTCTGACTCTTCACCTTTACTTCCTTGACTGTAACGATCCCTACGTCTTCTTGGATTCATCATGTCATTCATTTGATCAGCCAATTGATCAATAAACTAATTTAATCGCTCCTCCATTCTTGCCATAACACGCTGCTCAAATTCTTGCTTATAAGCTTTAGTAAGAGGCCTATTTCTCCTTGGAGGTATCTTAGCAGGACTTCGGCTCTTGATACTAACTGATGTAGTGTAAGACAAGAGATAACACACAAATCAACCCTGTTGATTTACACAAATACCGGGATTGATTCTTTCAACAATCATTGATTCACACGATTACCGATTATTAGGATAATCTTAGCAAAACGACCAAAATTAGACTTTTTATATTTCTTGAACTGAACAGCTAGGGTTACAATATAGTTATTAAATAGGAAAGAAAAACTAAAATGGGCCTCAAAAGACAGACGGCCCGAAAGTTATGCTATAAACAAAAGTCTAAAATTATTGAAAAAAATAGGAAAATGTAAATAACTCCTAAAATATAATGATTCAAGGCTCGAAACTCCTGTAACCTAACTATGTTCAGGTACCACGGTGTTCTCCTCATTCCAAGCTTCGAAACGGCTAGTCGTGGGCCGAAAACGGATTATCTGAGCCCAAGTTATGCACTTTTGAATAAAGGGCTTTTCTCCACACGATCTTAGGTCTCCAGAAACAAAATGGCCCTTTCTTTAATTCTTAGGCCTGCATCATTCCCCCCTGGGTAGACAAAATTCTCCCTTAAATTCACAACAAGATCGTCATCAGAGGAATCACCATGATAAGGAAACAAGTGCTTCACATTAAAGACATCAGAACAACGAATATGGCTTGGTAACTTCAAATGATAAGCATTAGAGTTAATTTTCTCGACAATTTCCAGTGGGCCAATCTTCTTAGCTGACAACTTATTATATTCAACAACTGGGAAATGATCCTTAGTTAAAACATCCCACACAAACTCACCCGCTTCAAAATCTACATGTCATCGCTTTTGATCTGCATCTTGCTTGTACTTAGAGTTAGCTCGAACCAAGTTGTCATGAACATCTTTATGAACTTCACGCAACCCTTCAACAACCTATACTTTCTTGGGAACAGAACCAGAAACATGAAGAGACATTAAACCAAGAGGTCCACGTGGTTGAGCATAATAAACCACCTAAAATGAACTAAACTCGGTGCTTCAGTTAACAGCATGATTATGAGCAAATTCAGCTTGACATAACTTTTGCTCCCATTCCTTTACATAATCACCCACCAAACACCTTAACAAATTGCCAAAAGATCGATTAACAACTTTAGTTTGCCCATCAGTTTGAGGGTGATAAGCACTACTAAAATTGAGTTGTGTGTTCACCATCTTCTACAAACTATGCCAAAAGTGACTCAAAAACTGAGTGTCTTGATCAAAAACAATAGAGGAAGGCAATCCATGAAAACGATACACACCCCTAAAGAAAAGTTAGGCCACATTTACTGCATCTGTTGTCTTCTTGCAAGGAATAAATTGCACCATCTTAGAAAAACGATCAACAACAAGAAAGATTGAATCATTACCCCTTTGAGTATGAGGTAACCCCAACACAAAATCTATGCTGATATCAACCTATGGCTGCACAGGAACAAGCAAAGGCATATAGAGACCTACATTAGTAGTTTTCCCCTTTGAAACTTGGCATATACGACACCTCTTCACATAACAATCCACTTCTTTCCTTATAGTGGGCTAGAAATAAGAAGCCTGCACCAACTGTAAAGTGCGATCGCGACCAACATGCCCTTTCCCATGTAACTCCTTAATAATTTTCAAGCGAAGACTAGTATTAGGAATACATAGTTGATTCCCTTTGAAAAGAAAACCATCACGAATATTAAAATCTGGTTTTTGCCTTGATTGCACACCCTATAAAACATTAGAAAAGTATGGGTCCAAAGTTAACTGCTCACGAATAACATCCAGCCCTGGCACATCAACTTGAATAGAAACAAGTAGATTACTCCTCCTACTTAAGGCATTAGCCGCCCGATTAGAAACACCAGTCTTGTGTTTGACTACAAAAGTAAACTTCTCAAGAAATGCCAACCAACGCCCATGCTGATGTGACACCTTATCTTAAATGAGAATATGCCTTAAAGAATCATGGTCAGTGAATAAAACAAACTCCTTATGAAATAGGTAGTGCCGCCAATGCTTTACAGCTTGGACCACCACATAAAACTCTAGGTTATAAGTGGTGTACCTAGACTTTAGCTCTGTTAATTTCTTACTAAAATAAGCAACATGCCGACCACCTTGACTAAGAACACCCCTAATTGCAACCTTTGAGGCATTCGTATAAAGTTCAAAAACTTTAGAAAAGTTAGGAAATACCAAGATTAGTGTTGTAGTAAGCTTTTCTTTGACAACTTGAAATGCTGACTCTGCCTCCTCTATCCACACAAATGACTTTCCCTTCATGCAATCTATCAAAGGGGCCATAATGGAACTAAAATGCAGGATGAATCGCCTATTAAAAGAAGCGAGGCCATGAAAAGTTCGAACTTCAGTAATGGTAGTTGGGGTTAGCCACTCTTGAACAGCCGCTACCTTAGACTCGTCCACCTGTATTCCTTCACCAGAAACAACATACCCCAAAAACAAAGCCTTAGGGGTCAGGAACACACATTTCTTCCTGGATGCATAAAAACTATCCATGCAAAGTAAGGTTAAGACATGCCTCACATGGGTGACAGGCTTACTGAAAGAAGCACTATAAATGAGAATATCATTAAAATAAACAACCACAAACTTCCCAATAAAATTTCTAAGCAATTGATTCATCATACGCATAAATGTGCTAGGTACGTTTGACAAACCAAAAGGCATCACTAACCACTCATACAATCCTTCACGCATCTGGAAGGCTGTTTTCCATTCATCACCAGGCCTAAGATGAATCTGGTAATACCCACTCTTCAAATCCAATTTCATGAAGATAGTAGCACCACTAATTTGGTCAAGCAAATCATTAAGGCGAGGGATAGAAAACATGTACCTCATAGTAATCTTGTTGATGGCTCGACTGTCAACATACATACGCCATGATCCATCCTTCTTTGGTGTCAATAGGGCAGTAACAACACATAGGCTCATGCTTTTACAAACGTGACCCTTAGAAACCAATTCTTCAACCTACCTATGCAACTCCTCATGCTCTTATGGGCTCATTCTATATTGTGGCCTATTAGGCAATTGTGAACTAGGCTCTAAATCAATATGGTGTTGGATGTCACGCAAGGGTGGTAATCCATTAGGCAACTCATCGTGGAAAACATTAGAAAATTCCTTAAGTAGAGGAATCATAGCCTCGGGAATTTCGCTATCTTTAGCTACTTCCTTCCTTATTAGCACAAAAACATCATCTCCCATCTCTAATTCATCCTGAAACTGTAAAAGTGTTAGTAAAGTACTAGTGGGCTTATTGACTAACTCTTTGGGCTTATTCGGCATCAAAGTTATCTTCACACCATCAAATAGGAAACTATAAGTATTAGCTCTCCCATTATGTGTCGTGTTGTGATCAGACTCCCAAGGTCTACCCAACAATAAGTGAAAAGCATCCATGGGCACCACATCACACCAAACATTATCTTTGTAGGTTGTTCCCACAGAAAAAGCTACAAGGACACGCTTGGAAATAGTTACCTCACCACCTTTTTAAAGCCACTGTAACTTGTAAGGTTTGGGATGATTCTCTGTTTTCAATCCCAGTTTCTGAACCGCCTCTTCAGATATCAAATTATCACAACTCCTTGGGTCAACAACAAAGGTGAAAACCTTACCTAAAATGGTACAAGTTGACTGAAAGATACCGTGCTTAAGCCAATCATCGCTAGCAGCCTTTGGTGTCAAGCAAGAGCGTCTAACCATCAAATTCACCCTATATCTCCACTCACAATCTCTTCTTCATAGTGGTAATCATCAAACAATATAGGTTCTTCATAATCATCATCCGCCACTCCATTATCTTCCCATTCCTCATCAACAAATAAGTGTATTTTCCTAGCCTTCTTACACTTTGATTGTCGATGACCAGGTTCACCACAATTAAAGCATTTCAAACCACTACTTCCAACCCCCTTAGAAACTGGTCCAGTATTACCACCACCCACTTTTGTCTGATTGGGAACAAACCGAGAAGTCACGTTACCCAAACCAGAACTACCACCTGTTATGGCAGGAGAGGACGAACTTCTAACCTATCAGTTCTGTTTTTCAAAAGCTAATGCACGTTGATATGCATTTGAAAGTGTCACCGGATTAAGCATATTAATAGAATCCATGATTTGGACTCTTAGACCACCAATGTAACGAGAGACAAGTTGATCATCAGTCTCTTGAATATCATTCCTTGCAATTAGTTGATAAAATTCGGTTGTGTAATCTTCAACAGACTTGGTCCCCTGTTTCAGAATTTGTAACCGCTGGTACATCAACCGTTGGTAGTTATGACGAATAAACTTTTCCCTCAATAACTTCTTCATCTTCCTCCAACTGGTGACTCTTGGCTTTCCAACCCTCTCTCTAGTCAGTTTCAATTGCTGCCACCATGCGGATGCCCTACCACGTAGCTTGGTAGTGATGAATGAAACCCTTTTGTTTTCAGGAACATCTTTGAATTTAAACACCTCTTCAACCGTGACAAGCCAATTAATAAATCCCTCGGGGCTCAAATAATTCCCATCAAAGTCAGGAATATTAACCCTCATTCTAGATTCCCAATGCCTATTATCCTCCTTTTAATTTTGTCTTGGTCGATCCGGTTGCTCATCAGAAGATGAACCGTCACCATCAAAGAACGGGTTTTCTGATTTTTTATATTTCTTGAACTAAATATCTAGGGTTACAATACAGTTATTAAATAGGAAAGCAAAACTAAAACTGGCCGAAAGTTATGCTAAAGTCAAAAGTCCAAAATTCTTGAAAAAACATGAAAATGTAAATAACACCTAAAATATAATGTTTCAAGGCTCAAAACTCCCGTAACCCATCTATGTTTAGTTACCATGGTGTTCTCCTTGTTCCAAGCTTCAAAACGGCTGGTCGTGGGCCTGAAATAGATTATCTGAGCCCAAGTTATGCCCTTTTAAATAAAGGGCTTTTCTTCAAACGATCTTGGGCCTCCAGAAACAAAATGGCCCGTTCTTCAATACTTGGGCTTGCATTAGGTTGATTCTCAATGGCCGTGGTGTGATCAATGGTATGTGCTTAATTACACATACCTTTTTCCATTAAAAACGGACTTAGATGACTAAAAACGTACCAAAAATACATTGTATTTGTATGTTTTGCATTTGTATTGTGCAGGAAACGATTATCACACAAAAGGATAAAAAGAAAGCCAAAAACAAAAAAAAACTGAGCATGGAATGGAAAAGACAAAGTCAAATCAAAGCCAAAGTCAGCCAAAGTCAAAAAGTCAACAGGAAAGTCAACCCTAAAAAAGTCAAAAGTCAACCAAATAAAGAAAATACAACTTGAGGGACTAAAATTGCCAAACCTAAAGTTGTATTACAAGAATAAAAAGACAAGGGTTAAATTGCAAATTGGTGAGGTGGAAGTATAATTTGGGCCAATTTTGCCAGCCCTAAAGGTGTTGAATCATGAAGGGACGGAATTTGGAAATTAGAATGTATGGTTTGAAGGGGCAATTTTGCACAACCTTCAAAACTTGTATTATAAAGGACGAAATTTGCATATGAATATATATATGAGATGACGGGTCTTTGTTTAAATTCCTTTGGACTCTTTTTTGATTGGGTCAAAGCTACCACTTACCCAAAACCATTTTTCCCGCTAACAAAACCCAAGAACCAATCACGGATTCTCTTACACCTTTTTACCTTGGCAACCTCTACAACCCCTTGGGAGAGAAACCCCCCCCCCCCCCCCCCCCCAAAAAAAAATATCTGGGGGGGAAAAAAAAAGGGAGAAAAAAAAAAAAGGAAAAAAAATAAAAAAAAAAAAAAAAAAAGGAAAAAAAAAAGGTTTAAAAAACAAAAAAAAAAAAAATAAAAAAAAAATATAAAATAAAGGAGGGAAAAAATAAAAAAAAAAAAATAGAAAAACACCAAAAAAAACAAAAAATAAAAAAAACACAAAAAGTAAAAAAAAAAAAAGATGGGTGAAAATAAAAATAAAAAACCATATCAGTTAAAGGGGAAAAAAAAAAAAAAAAAAAAGGGAGGGACAAAAAAAGGGAAAGGCAAGGTAATGAAAAAAAAAAAAAATTAAAGGGAAAAATAAAGGAAAAAATAAAAAAAAAGAATAAAAAAAAAAGAAAAAAAAACATAGGGAAAAAAAAAAATAGTAAAAAAAAAAAAAAAAAAAAACAACAAAAAAAAAAAAAACTCAAGGAAAAAAAAAGAAAAAAAAAAAAAAAAAAAAAAAAAAAAAAAAGTGAGAATAACTAAAAAGAAAAAAAAATTAAAAAAAAAAAAAAAAAAAAAAAGAAAAAAAAAGGAAAAAAAAAAATAAGGGGGAAGAAAAAAAAAAAAGAAAAATCAAAGTATAAACTATAAAAAAGAAAAAAAATAAGGAACTAATAAGGAAACAAAATATTATTAAAAAAAACAGGGAAAAAACAAAAAAATTAAAACAAAACAAAAAAAAAATAAAAAGAAAGGGGTAAAAAAAAAATAACAAAGGGGGGACTCCCACATCTCCCCTCCTCCACTATCTTCCCCCAGCTTTATAATTTCCATGTTGATAATCCTTCACCACTTTCCAAGCTTTTTGATGGCTGTGATTAACTCAAAAGAAGCACAAAAGATATTGAAGGCTGGGATTTGTTTTAGAATCACCTCACACAACAAGCACACTTGAGTTTTTGTCTCTACAAAGAAACACAAAAGAAAGAAGAGAATGAGGACCAAGAAACCAAGACCGTAATTCGTTTTTCTATAAATAGGGCCATTGTAACCCAAGAAAGGATATCTAGTTCTTAGTTACATTTAAGTTTATTTTTATGCAAATTTTACTCTTCCAAGTCTTGTAACTTTAATTTTCATCTTAATGCAAATTTAGAGTTTTAATATATTTTAAGTTCTTATAAAATCATCTAAGTCATTTGTTTTAACTCAAATACTAAGAATCTAAGATAAGTCACAAAGGATTCTACACTCAAATATACCATAGCTTATGGATGATAAGCCAGTTTTGGATGGGCTTATAGACACTACTAGCTTATCTTTGACAAGCTAGAGCTTGTAGATCAGCTTATAAAAGCTTAAGCGGCCTTGTTTAAGCAAGGGTGTTGTAAGTTTCTCTTTCTTGTCTTTATCATATTTATTGTAGATCTTCTTATTAGTACTTATTTATTGTTTATGTTTATGCTTTGTTGTGATGTTTAGTGCTTATTTGCTTAGACTTTAGTTTAAAAGCAATTTGTGTAAATTTCCAAGTTAGTACTGGTAGTATGTTAGTTAATACTGTTAGGTTGATTTAGCTTATTTAAGTGCTTTTTAAAGATTGAAATCTGCTTATAAGTACCTTATTCTGTTATTTGATAATCTATTTTTAACAAATTAGATCAAATCAGCTTGAAATAAAATGACTTTTGAAAACTTTAAGAGGTTTTTAGAATAAGCAGTACTAACCCATAGTTAGTACTGCTAGTTCTCTTTTAGGGTTTTAAAGCTAGTAGTACTAACTTAAAGCTAGTAGTACTAACTTAGAGCTAGCAGTACTAACTCCAAGTTAGTACTGGTAGTTAATACTGTTAGTATTGTTAGTACTGTTGGTTCTTTATTGCTTATTAGCTTATTATTTCTGCTTATTTAAGATTTTCTTAGCTTTTTAGAGTAGATTAAGTCCATTTTCGTTTACTGTCTTTAGTAGAGCTTATTTAAGCTTATTCGCCTTTTCAAAGCAATTTTAAAAGTTTATTAGTTTGTAGTTTTTTAGCTTATTTGCCATTCTAGTTTATTCTAGTGGCTTATTCTTATACCTGAGTGCTTATTAGGGATAGTTAAATATCTGTTTTAGCTCATTTGCTTATTTCTTGTTTCATTGTGCTTTATTAGAGCTAGCAGTACTAACTTAGAGCTAGCAGTACTAACT